>SJYX01017054.1:110313-141543 GCA_006410675.1 Oreotragus oreotragus
TAAAATCTGTCACTGCTTCCACTTTTTCCCCATCTATTTGCCATGAAGTGATGGGACTGGATGCCATGATCTTTGTCTTTTGAATGTTGAGTTTTAAGCCATCTTTTCCACTCTTCTTTTTCACCATCATCAAGAGGCTCTTTAGTTCCTCTTCACTTTCTGCCATTAGAGTGGCATATTTGATAATGGCTAGTTCATTTAAAATTATAACTTAAAAACTAAACTATAATTAACATAATTGTATCAAAAAAAACCTTTTCTTGGTATTTATTTGAATGATGTGAAATAATTCAAGTGCAGATTTGAGAATCTTCTATTAACTAACAGAAGATGTTTTAGAGTCTTTATCATTTTGCAGTAAATAGAAAAAAGTGTGTTTAACTGCTTTTAAAATGTAATTATTTTATACTATTCCAATTAACTCTAAACTTATTTTAATTAAAATACTTTACAAAGCTTTACACATACACACACACCCCTTTGACCCAGTGGAGAACAATAAGTGCTTATGAATTGGATGACAATTTTATGTTGAAGTCCTCTTCTCCTTAAACACACTTAGACATGTAACTCTTGGGAAATTTCCCAATAATACTTCATATGATGTACGTCTCTCAATGTATTTTGCCCTTTATTGAGAAATGGTGACAATTATGTAGAACTTTTCTGAGAATCATGTTTATTAGCTGACTAAGATAATTTGGCCAATTACGATTTGTCAAAAATATATATTACTGAGCCTCTCCTTGACTGTGAAATGGCTTATTAGCACCTACATAAGAAAATGATTTATTCATTTAAAATAACTAATCACATTTATAAGAAACAGCTAAGTTTAAATATAGCACTGTCTCAACAGTATGTACTGATACAGTATGCAACTGAAATGGCAAATTTACTTTAATTATTCCCATTAACATCTGCAGAAACTTAGAGTTACTGAGATAAATTATGACTTTTTTTTTTCCTTTTTGTGGTAGTGCTAGAATTCAGCAACAAGCACACAGGCAGACATTTCAGTTCACATTCAACTACTACCTAATTCCTCAAGTCTGGGTCTTTGTAATAACTTCAAATTTATCGCATTCTTCTTTCAGTAAAATCCTGGGCTGGTTGTACATTTATTCCCTCTTAACTCCAAATTCACTCTTTTATCTTGTGTTGTGAAAACGTCTCCTGGTCCCTTAAATATTCTTCTTTTACCTAACAAGGACAATTTAAGCTTTCTCAGCAGATGGTGAAGGAAGACATTGTGAGAAAGGGTTCCTACATCCTGGTCTGGTTTGTTTGCTCCAAGGCTCTGGCAGGAAGTGCAGCTTTCCTGGCTGGCTCTGGCAATACGCATCCTCGAGAGCTCATGCATAGCTTCTGCAGAACAAGGCTTATGGAGCGCTGTCTGGCTCTCCAGCGGTGCCCTCGGGGGTTTCTGTGGAGGGCCTCTGATGGGTGAGCTTCCGCACACGCTGTGGCACTGCAGTACCTCCACTGCCATTTGATGGGCCAGAGCCGTGTTCTCTGTGAAAGGATCTGCATCTCAGTCCAAGGGCACTTGGGGACCAAAGTCTCTTCCTCTGGCTACCTATTTCTGCCCTACGGGTGGTAGTTATACACCATCGTGTCTGGAATTCCTGTATTATTTAGACTTATCCCTACTTCTAGCCAATTCCTCTTTAATCCCTGCCAAAGCTTACATTATGTTAAAGTTAAATAATGTATTTTATTCTGTGATACTAATTAGTTGATTGTAAAATCCCACTGTGGTACTTATATGGTACATTATTTATATAGGCTCAGAAAGAAGGAAGGTCAAATAGTAAAAAAAGATAATAACCATATATTGCAAATCCCTGGAATAATCAGTTTCATAATGAGGTTCAATGAACACTGCATAAAAGAAAATCAGAGTTTCTACAAACCCAGCAAAAAGTGAAATGTTGCTTATTTTAAGTTTTTTTGGCTTCCCAATAAGATTTTGGAATGGCAGGAGAAAGAAGTAGAAACGAAAGCCTACTATGTGGGCATCTCATTTCTGAAGGCCATTATTAATGGTGATAATGATCACTTGCTTTTTTTTATCCTGATAAAAAATGAACTGTGGGTATATCTTTGACTAAATCTACCTGATGGCATTTCTACTTTATATGACATTCAGGGTGTGCTATGTCAGTGATCAAACCATTGATTTGAAGTGTTTACCTATACGTTTGGAGAAGGAAATGGCAACCCACTCCAGTACTACTGCCTGGAAAATCCCGTGGATGGAGGAGCCTGACAGACTACAGTCCATGGGGTCGCAAAGAGTTGGACACGACTGAGTGACTTGCAAATTTGGAAAACTCAGCAGTGGCTGCAGGACTGGAAAAGGTCAGTTTTAAATCCAATTCCAAAGAAAGGCAATGCCAAAGAATGCTCAAACTACCTCACAATTGCACTCATCTCACACGCTAGTAAAGTAATGCTCAAAATTCTCCAAGCCAGGCTTCAGCAATATGTAAACTGTGAACTCCCTGATGTTCAAGCTGGTTTTAGAACAGGCAGAGGAACCAGAGATCAAATTGCCAACATCCGCTGGATCATGGAAAAAGCAAGTTCCAGAAAAACATCTATTTCTGCTTTATTGACTATGCCAAAGCCTTTGACTGTGTGGATCACAATAAACTGTGGAAAATTCTGAAAGAGATGGGAATACCAGACCACCTAACCTGCCTCTTGAGAAATCTGTATGCAGGTCAGGAAGCAACAGTTAGAACTGTGGAGGAGAAGGGGACGACCGAGGATGAGATGGCTGGTTGGCATCATGGACTCGATGGACGTGAGTCTGAGTGAACTCCGGGAGATGGTGACGGACAGGGAGGCCTGGCGTGCTGCGATTCATGGGGTCACAAAGAGTCGGACACGACTGAGCGACTGAACTGAGTGACTTCACTCACTCACTCATTCACCTATATGTTAACTCAGAATACTGAAATACTCTTGAGAAAGAATGCACACTGTTAAGCCATTTTCTAGTAAATATGCTTAAAAAGTAAGAGTATGAGTTTTTCATTTCTGCTAGGAAGTAATAAAGTGCAAAGTGATGGACTGACGGCTGATTCTCTGGTAACACCATTTTGAATGACATCTAATTGCATGCACATTAACAAGTTAAAATGTGTTTTTTAAATTCAAAAAGACTTCATATTTTTAGTCTCATGGAAAGACAAAAAAGTAAGTTTTCTCATACTAAAAAATGCCTGTAAAAGCCAACTGTCATTCTAATGCTTGGATCTCTCTTTCTTTCTCTGTCACACACACACACAGTTTACCTGCAGTTACTTACATTGCCATGCTTTTTTTAAAAGGGCATATGCAAATAAATTCTGAAGAAAGATAAGATTTGATAGCTGTTGGAGTCTAGATTAAAAAACCAAGTTCTCTGAGAGAACAAAACAAAGAAAGACTTCTCTGGGGAAAGCCAAATGTATTCTGTTTGGAATTATGGATAAGTTGTATATCACTAGAAATGGGGCTCTGGGATCAAAGCATATAGGGACAGGAACAATGGGGCAGGTTGTAAAAGATAAAACCAAATAAATACTAAAGGGGGTAAAAACAATTTGGAGTACATGGAGAAGGTTTAACTGTACAGTAAGAGGTAAAACTCAAAATGTAGATTAGGTTAGATTCTTTGGATGGCCTGAAACCACATAAAGTGAGCCAGATGTCATTAAGTGAACAATCCCAGATAGCTGCATTTTACTAGAGAAGTGATAATCTAAGTTAACTCCAGATAACTTTTTAATAAATATACTAGATGTCTCTTTGCATTGCATGTTAATGTGTTTAAGACATTTCCTGTCTCATCTACCTGTGAGCTTCTTCAGAGCAAAATTCTCTCCTATTGGTACCTGAATCCTTAGGAACCTCAGTTCCTTCAGAAACAGCAGTTTTGCTAGTTCTTATGTTTTCCTCCTTCCAACTTACACTTGAGTATATTGACATATTTAATCAAATTCTTTTTAGATTTTAACATTGTTTCTAAGAAATTAGACTTGATGTTCAATGATAGTATTGTATTGGTTTGACAGTGCCTTTGACGTCTGTATGGTCATATGCCCAGAACACTTTTCTAATTTAGATAAATAAACATTGGAAATTCATACAGATGTAAGATGCTGGGAGGGATTGGGGGCAGGAGGAGAAGGGGATGACAGAGGATGAGATGGCTGGATGGTATCACCGACTCAATGGACGTGAGTCTGAGTGAACTCCGGGAGTTGGTGATGGACAAGGAGGCCTGGTGTGCTGCGATTCATGGGGTGGCGGAGTCAGACACGACTGAGCGACTGAACTGAACTGAACTGAAGGTAGTACAGCCAAGGAAAAATCATCATAAGTTTTAAAAATTAAAGCACTTGTTACAAAGCAATTTGCTGGTAATTCTGCATATATCAGACAGCCCATGTAAAAGATTTCCATTTAACAAGAATTATTTGTCAGCAGAAGTAGTAGGTAACAAGGACAAGCTGTGAGATTAAATGAAATATTCAATAAAGTAAATGGTACACACAGACTTAATCATTTAGATGGTCCATATGTTATTATTAGCTCTAGTGCAAAAATAAACTTGCACACAAGTTCCATTAAGTAAAACATGAAGAGAATTTTACTGGAAAATAATTTCGGATGTATGCTAGACAGAGAAAAAATGAACTCTGACAGAGGAAAAAGTTTCCACTTTTGTAAGCAAATAAATCCAGTTAGATGGTAACAGTGATACAAAAGTAAATTGTGATTCTATAGGAACAAGATTCTGATTTTTACAACTCAATCTTTTTAGATAAAAGGGGCTAAAGGATGTATTTCTTACAAATTTTATATTTGGTGTATCTGAGAGAAGTGCTTAAAAAGTTGTCTGAATTTTGACAAGTGTTTTAAATTTTTCTTAATATACTGAACACAACAAGAGCTGCACATCAAAGACGGTCCTATGTATCTAAAAATGGATTGCAAATTTAGCAATGTATCAAAGAGAAAGGAGTAAAATGAGCTACTTTAGAACTTAAAAAGAGCTAAAGATTTTACGCTAGTAAAGTAATGCTCAAAATTCTCCAAGCCAGGCTTCAGCAATATGTGAACCGTGAACTCCCTGATGTTCAAGCTGGTTTTAGAACAGGCAGAGGAACCAGAGATCAAATTGCCAACATCCGCTGGATCATGGAAAAGGCAAGAGAGTTCCAGAAAAACATCTATTTCTGCTTTCTTGACTATGCCAAAGCCTTTGACTGTGTGGATCACAATCAACTGTGGAAAATTCTGAAAGAGATGGGAATACCAGACCAACTAACCTGCCTCTTGAGAAATCTGTATGCAGGTCAGGAAGCAACAGTTAGAACTGGACATGGAACAACAAATAGGAAAAGGAATACGTCAAAACTGAGCTGTAACAGAGAGGTAACACTAGGTCCGTCGTGTCAAATTTTTGCTGCAATAAGACAGAACCAAGGAAATTACTCTGGCCCCTAACAATATGATATCACTTACACGAGGAATCTAAAAGAATCAAACTTACAGAAGGATAGTAGAATGGTGGTTGTCAGGGGAAAGTACAAGTGGGGAAGTATCAGTTAAAGAGTTTACAAAGTTTCAGTTATACAAAACCAGTAAGCCCCAGAGATCTTCTGTATAGCACAGAACCAAAAGGTAACAATACAGTATTGTACACTTAAAGTTTTACTAAGAGGGTATGTTGGGCTGTGTTCCGCAGGCCTGCAGCTTTAAGGCTAAAAAGCCTGGATATAGTGACAGAGACATGAATGGTTTAAAGGACTGGGGGATCTTATGGGTCTGAAGCAAGGTCCTGAACCAATATCCACCACGTGTGGTTGCTGGTGGGCCGAAATATAGCCCACTCTTAGCTGGAAGTGGAAAGTGGGGAGGGAATGAGGGAAGGAAGGAGGGGAAGTTTCCAGTTATAGGGAGAACTGACACCAATCTCAGCTTAGGTCATAGGTTACCAGTGAAAGCAGCAGAGAGCATGCCTCTCACTGCTCTTTGATAAGCTATCAAGTACATAAAGCTGATATAAAGCTTAGAAAAATCACAAGCTGGGGCTGGGAGCAAGTATGCAGGCATTTATTAATTAGGTTCTACCTTTTACCAAGAGTGAAGGTCAGTCAGGTGAACAGATTGTAGCTGAAGCAGGGACTGGATGAGTGGGGATGGACAGAGATCAAGAGAACAGTCATCCTGGCTGCTCAATCCTCCCTCCACACAGGCTAGACCTTATATTAAGTGTTTTTATAACACAAAATATACTAGTAAATAAGAGAGTAGGAGGAACCTTTCCCAGATGATAAACAGGTTGATGACAGTGATTGTGGTGATGATATCACCAAAGTATACTTATCTCCAAATTCATCTTGTTATATATATTAACTATTTACAGCTTTTCATATGTCAAAACTTTTTTAAATGAAAGAGCACCTCAGCAACATATTCACTAAATAAAACTCAATGAAATTTCATTGAGTGTATTCCATAGCAATCAAGAGAGCCATTATGAGATTCAGCGATGATTTGTTGAGTTAAATCTTAAAAAGCATGGTATTATAGGAAAGCCCAGGGTTGCTTCCACACCTAACATTCTGGGGGGACCATGTGGATTCAGCTAAACTAAATCTTTATGGAGTTTTTCCAAGGTGAAAGTGGACAAATGTCGAAATGTTAGGAAGTATACGATTAGGCTTAAAAAAATTTTTTAAGCCATAATCCCTCAATTAGCATTTAAAAGAAAATTTATTGGTATGCTTAAAAGTTTACTACTTGTAAAAAGGCTCATCTTGGAAAAATGTACATAGTAGGATCTATCTCTCCTCCCACCTCTTGACCTCAATGTTCTCTCTTTCTTATACAATCTTTCCTTCCATCTCCTTCCTATTTCTCTTATAATAGTGTGTGTTCTTTCTTTTGCAGCATTATCAACTTCCCTGTAGTTCTGGGCTCTAGGTTTCTCATTATTATCATATTTTCTCTTACTTATCTTTTCCTCCTATCCTCAGCTGCTCATAAATGGAATTTTGTATTGAGTTAATACAGTTTAAAGCTACATAATGCGGTAGGTTACTGATAAATATAAATAATTATATTCATGTACTAGTGTTATTGTATACTAATTATAATTATAAATGTACTTTTACAAGACCTACCATAATATTAAGGTTTATTATATTAGTCTTACTATGTACATGAACAATAAATGCCTTTTTCTTTATATTACATATGAAAGTTTTCAAATTCCTGATATATGATATTGAACATATTAGTAATGTAAGAGTATTTTAGAAGAAGTTTTGTATTATACTGAACAGTATTTCCAAGTAGAAAATTCATCTACTATAGCAAGCTATGTGATATCTCCCCAATATCTGATATTAATGTTTACATTTTGGTAGTACATTAATTTTTTTCAACAATGAAATACCAGTACACCTTTCCTAGCCCACTGGATTTCTGCAAAAAGTAATTGTTAATGACCTTACTATCTGGCACTTATTGCAAGAAGTTATATATCTTTACCTAATTTTAGAGCTATTTAGTTTGATGATGCCCACATACTTTTATTCACAAAGGCAAATATTATCTAATTTCTATTTCATCCCCTTTTCACTGTTGTGACTTTTTATTGTTAACAACTCTAATGTTAAATGTTTAAAAAATGCAAGTCTAAATAAACTCTCATATATGCTGTGTTTTTTAAAGCCTAATGACCTAGTATGTTTCCCATAACTCAGTCACACTTTGAGAAAGAAAACGCATTTGTGCTTGTCAGCTTGCTTGGAAAGGTGGAAAAGTTAAAAATACCAACAGACATTTCACTTAAAGTCTTTTCAATAGATTCTCAGTAGGTACTAGTGATTAGTCTTTCATTTTCATTATAAATTTATTTCCTCTTAAACTTTTATATAAGAATAAAGGACATTACACAAGGATTTATTCATGTTAATTCGTAAAATATATTTATATTCATCTTCTCATTTTAACAAATCCACCTTCACTGATTAAAGAAAAGCATCAATATCTTTCATATAAACACACAGACTTAAAGTCTGGAAAGAGATCTTTCAATTAGTTTCTAAAGTTTCTATTCAGTTCTCTAATGTGATTCACAACTTGGTCCATGCTATGCAGTTGGATTCTTAGAACTGTTTTAGGATTCATGACAACCTCCTGTTCCAGCTCACAGATCCCTGCTCATTGTCTCAACGGTGGCCGCCTGATTTCACACGACAATGGTTCCAGTTACTTCTCAGGTATTTTGACTTAAAGTGATTTTGGTAGTTAAAGAGCCATGTAAGGAGAAATGTCTTTTCTTAACAAAAGCCATGCGATAACCATCTTTCACCAAATAGGAGAAGGTAACAGAGTGTTGTCAAGAAAAACTAGTCTAGTATTTACAATTTTGCTTGATATCTATTGAATCACCAAGTACTTACCTGGATAATACCGGGCCAGGCCTGTGGCACTGCCAAACACCTGCCACAATAGTGAAGGATCTTCTTCTCGGTTTTTCTTGAAAACTTCATCTAAGGCACTTGTCCAGTTGAGTTCATTTAATACAATTGTTGCTACCAAAAGTGAAAGAATAGAAAAATCAATCAATTCAAATTTGTAATTAGTAACTGAGCCTGTTTTCATATATGTGCATAGTAATGTTATATATATTTCATTGCTTTATCTATAAAAGCACTCTGATCTGGTGGTAATCAAAAAGTTTAGACATGGAATCATTTCTTCAAACAAATGTTTATATGATGGTGGCCCTACTGACATTTAGGGGCTGGGTGACTTTTTGTAGTGGGAGTTGTTTTGTGCTTTGTAGATGTTTACAAGCATCTCTGGCCTCTACACCCTAGATGTCAGTCCATGTTCCCAGTTGTGATATGCAAAACTGTCTTTAGATATCATCACATAAGCCCCGGGGAGCAGAATTACTTTCTGCTGAGAACCCCTGTGACATATAAAATTTAAAACAGGCAATAGTCAAGCTCTGCTGGCTGAGAGGTGGTGGGAAGCATTCTTCCAATTGAGGCAGTCTAAAGAAACCTACAGGGCACCTTAGGACAGAGTTTGATGACTACTTTCCTCAACTATTGGTAATTCTCTGTGATATATTAACATGGTTTGATCTGTTACTTGAATAAAAAAAATAGATGTCTGTCATTCAGCATAGCTAATTAACTGTATTTCTGTAACAACAAAAATGCATACATGTTGATAAAGAAAAACTCATTCAGAGGCTTGACAACATCAGTAATAGAAGTAAGATGTAGCTGATACCTTATCACTAGCTTTATGAACAATAATTTTCTTCTTTCTGGTTAGTTCAACTGACAATTAGAGTGTGGTGCTAACAAGGGACAGGTCATTGATTTTGATACCTACTTATACTGACTGACTGATCCTGCATAGGTATCACAAACATATGTCAGTCATTATAATGAAAGAGGAACAATTATAATGTAGGATATAACAGGGCTAAATATAGTTTATAATTATGGCTCTCCATGATCATAGCATCCTATGTCTAACATGATAAACATTTAATTGGCTTAGAATATTATTTTCCCTTTACACAAAAAAGATGACATACGAGATAATCTCCACTTTCTTAGAGGGTCTTAATATATGTAAAATATGCATCATGCCCCCAGCAGATTGGGAAAGCTTACATTTGAGAATATATGTCCAAACCTAAATAATGGACATTAGCTTGGGATAATGACTAGAAATACTGCTTAACTTTTTTCCATTCATTTCTGTGACCACAGTAAGTAAAAAAAAAAAACAAATATAATCATGGTTAAAACATATGCAAGATGTTCTGAAGATAAAAGAACAAAGAGCTTCTTTCAAGAAAGTTGTACAGCATATGCGTTTGTATTTTAAGGTTTTATCATTCACCCAGAATATGAAAACAAGCATACTGCAAATTGTTCTGGGACCAGCATCCTAATGCATTTCTCATTATTGGAAACTAATGAGTTTTCCATCTTTATGGATGTGATTACCTTCAGAAAGATCAGTTGTGTGTGTAAATATTCATGAGTTGGGTCAGATCCATAGCACATCTGAGATACTAGTGAATTCAAATTCAAAAGCATGATCCAATGAACACTGAGTAACCAGTTTATGAAAATTTATATTCTCATAGATAACCTAAACTGATACTCACCACCCATGAATATTTATGGTACTACACAAAATAGCACAGAAAAAGAGGGACATCCTCTACCTTTCTTTTTAAACATTCATGAATTATACAGTTATATTCTACTCAACAAAATAATCATGTTTATTTATCTTCCAGATACTTAAAATAGATTGGGAATTAATGAAGTCTGTCTCTTCAGTTCCCTTGGTTCTTTAATTCACATTAAGCAACAACTGAGATCTAATTATTTTTAATAAATTTTTCTTTATTTTCAGAGTCTTACTCAGTTTTATTATCTAACAACTACTAAGTATTAGGCTCTTATACACTGATAATGAATTATACTTTTATGTGTTGGGGGAAAAAGTCAAACTCTGAAATGTTATCATCATGGTGATCTGTTTTAAAATAGTAGTTTATGTGTTTGAAAATTCTTTTTCAGATAAGACACTGCAAAATGATTTCCACAAAAGCTGTTCACATGCAAATGAGCAAAATACATAAAGCTTTTTCAGAACAGACACCTGAAGTGACTTACTCAGAATGAAAGACATGGCATTGTGCAAACTTTATAAAACTTGATGACTATGTGGCAAGAGAGCTGCATTTGCTGTTGTGTATTCATAAAGACTAGAGTGCAATCATTATTCTTGTAGCCACAATTTTTATCTGAATATCTATCACAAGAAAAAATTCAAAGGATCTGCCATGGGAGTACAAAATTAGTGCAGAGGAGAGTTTGGCAAAAGTTGTCTATCAAAATGCAGTCATTAATCTAGCAATTCTATTTGAAAGAGTTTGTACTATGGGGAGACTACAGATATTCAGTCCTGAGGCAGAGAATTTTAGACCGAGAATAATTCTTTTAATTATATTGTTCAAATTCCTTAAAACACGAAAATAAATTGCAGCAGTAGGAAATATTTTTCCTCTAATTACACTGGAAACCAGTTAAAACTGTAAAAGGAGACGTGTAAACTATAGAAGCAAACAAATAAGTATGAATCCTCTTTTATATCCATCTTAGGTAGAAGGAAATGGCAACCCACTCCAGTATTCTTGCCTGGGAAATCCCATGGACAGAGGAGCCTGGCTAGCTACAGTCCATGGGTTCACAAAGAGTTGAACAAAACTGAGCAAATAACACAATAAACATACATTACCTTGGCATTCTATAATAAGTAGATTTTTACCTTTTTAACATTGTAAAAACTAAATACTTTATCCAGAAATTACTGAAGTGCCCAACATTTCCCCAATTCTAAGTTATCAGCATAAGTAAGAAAAAACAATACTGAAGTAACTGGGTCATTTGCAAATGATGGCATAATAAAACTAATGCAGAACACTGGCAATGCTGAAACTTTTCAAATGCAATTATTTTTTCTATAAAGCATGATCTTTATATAAATATCCTGAGCAAGAAACTAAGATACAAAGGATTTTCTTTAACTGCATAAATATGGATATAAACTAGTAGCTCACCAATATTTTATGTAATAACTCCAGAATAAGTGCTTTTTCTAAAAGGCCTTGAAATACTTCTTTAAAAAAAAAAAAAAAAAAAAGAAATACTTCTTGTCTACCAATAAAACTTCGCTTTCTATTTGGACAGATAATTTAAGAACATAGGGAATAGTTCTGACTGGTTTTCCATAAATCATTTGGCAGTCTTTAAAAGTATATTGTATTTTAATTCTCAATTGCATACTGGGTATGTATGGACTTACTTAATATAGTGTATTCTATATGCACCCACACCTTTCTTATCTGCCTCCTAAAGTAGTCGTAAGGTTTTACATTCACACATTCGAGTTTCTAACCTCTTGCTCGAATAGGGTACATGGGTGTACACAGAAGTACCTGAGTAGCTTATGTATTTTTCACTGTGTAAGACATACTGGCCAGTTGTGATCTAGCCTTGAACCTGCTACCAATTACTAACCAGCTTATTAGCTAACTGTCTTATGGCTTCCTTAGGAGTAACATGAGTACTGATTTTCTGTCAACTTTTTAGAAATTAAGATTTTAATCTTTGAAAATTAGAGTTTGTGAAAACAAATCTTTCACAGATATTCAAGGCTAAGCTTATTAAAAGCAATGAATGCTGGGAAAGCAAACCTTGACTCTGGGGCCTCTAATCTGAATGGTATAAAAGGATTTTACTGCTAATTGATCCAGAAAGCCAAGCATATGTTTCTTTCTATTCTTCTTATATTTAGTTTTCAAAAACATGGCCTTGGTGTTCGGCAATTCTCTCTTGTAGAGGATTCTTTTGTTCAGTTTGGCTTCTCAAGGGAAGATAGAAAAATCTAATTTGTAACAGCATAAAAAGAGGACCTTTCATTTGCTGCTAATTCTTCTAAAATACGTGACATAGCTGTATCTTGTTTATGACATGAATGTGGAATCATTAACAAGTTCAGAATCCAATTTTCTCCTGCGAACCTCAGCCAAGAAGTACTTCACTATTGCTCCCACTTAAGGCTGAATTTATTTCGTTAACTTATTCAGGGTTCTGGGCCTCACCATGTGTTGAAGGTACTATAAAACTATTTGAAAAACCTTAAGATTATTTATAATATCAACTATAGCTTTGAAATGAAGCAAAAATATGCCAAAAAAAGAAACAATTTTTATGATTTACTGAAAATATAAAATAACTTTGATAAGTATGCACCACAAATATACTTTATAAAACATAAAATACCTTGGCAGGTCTTTCCTAAGACTTGTAAATCTTAAAGTTATATAAGGGAATGGATAGTAACAATTATTTTTAACAACACTAAATATGATACAATTACATAATTTTAAAAAGGGAACTGTCCAAAATGTTTACTACACTATTGTCATTTTATCATAGCATTATCATAGACATGTACTACGATAAAATTAGTATGTATTATTTAAACTATTTCCACTGATAGTAACAGTCAATAATACTGTATTAAGAGCACGCAGATAAGTTAACTATTTTCTATTCACTATGACATTTTACTAAAAATGACACTTAAAACAAGACACTATTAGGTTGGTACAAAAGTAATTGTGGTTTCAGACCATGAATTTTAAATCATTATAACTAGGCTCCTAGAAAACTCAGCAGTAGCCACAGGACTGGGAAAGGTCAGTTTTCATTCCAATCCCAAAGAAAGGCAATGACAAATGATGCTCAAACTACCGCACAATTGCACTCATCTCACATGCTAGAAAAGTAATGCTCAAAATTCTCCAAGCCAGGCTTCAGCAATACATGAACCATGAACTTCCAGATGTTCAAGCTGGTTTTATTTATTTATTTTTTTTCACACTTAGAACAGTTTTATTTTTGCACATGTTATATTGTGACTAATCTTATTGGCTATTGAATGTCTCAATTGAGAGAAAAAAGAAAATTTTTGCTTGTTTAATTCATATTACAAATATCCTTAGCAAATTAGTTATCAGAAAAGGCAAAGGAACCAGAGATCAAATTGCCAATATCCACTGAATCATTGAAAAAGCAAGAGAGTTCCAGAAAAAACATCTATTTCCACAANCAATACATGAACCATGAACTTCCAGATGTTCAAGCTGGTTTTAGAAAAGGCAAAGGAACCAGAGATCAAATTGCCAAAATCCACTGAATCATTGAAAAAGCAAGAGAGTTCCAGAAAAACATCTATTTCCACAATTGTGAAAAATGCTGAAAGAGATGGGAATACCAGACCATCTGACCTGCCTCTTGAGAAACCTATATGCAGGTCAGGAAGCAACAGTTAGAACCGGACATGGAACAACAGACTGGTTTCAAGAAGGAAAAGGAGTACGTCAAGGCTATATATTGTCACTCTGCTTATTTAACTTATATGCAGAGTACATAATGAGAAATGCTGGGCTGGAGGAAGCACAAGCTGGAATCAAGATTGCCAGGAGAAATATCAATAACCTCAGATATGCAGATGATACCACCTCTATGGCAGAAAGTGAAGAAGAACTAAAAACCCTCTTGATGAAAGAGAAAGAAGAGAGTAAAAAAGTTGGCTTAAAGCTCAACATTCAGAAAACTAAGATCATGGTATCTGGTCCCATCAGTTCATGAGAAATAGATGGGGAAATAGTGGCTGATTTTGTTTTTCTGGGCTCCAAAATCACTGCAGATGGTGACTGCAGCCATGAAATTAAAAGACACTTACTCCTTGGAAGGAAAGTTATGATCAAAGTAGACAGCATATTAAAAAGCAGAGACATTACTTTGTCAACTTTTGTCTGTCTAGTCAAGGCTCTGGTTTTTCCTGTGGTCATGTATGGATGTGAGAGTTGGACTGTGAAGAAGGCTGAGCGCAGAAGAATTGATGCTTTTGAACTGTGATGTTGGAGAAGACTCTTGAGAGTCCCTTGGACTGCAAGGAGATCCAAACAGTGCATCCTAAAGGAGATCAGTCCTGGGTGTTCATTGGAAGGAATGATGCTAAAGCTGAAACTCCAGTACTTTGGCCACCTGATGTGAAGAGCTAACTTATTTGAAAAGACCCTGTTGCTGGAAAAGATTGATGGCTGGAGGAGAAGGGGATGTCAGAGGATGAGATGGTTAGATGGCATCACTGACACAATAGACATGGGTTTGGGTGGACTCTGGGAGTGGGTGGTGGACAGGGAGGCCTACCTACCTACCTACCTAGAGTCGCTCAGTCATGTCTGACTCTTAGTGACCCGTGGACTGTAGCCCACCAGGCTCCTCTGTCCATGGGATTCTTCAGGCAAGAATACTGGAGTGGGTTGCCATTTCCTTCTCCAGGGAATCTTCCCAACCCAGGGATCAAACCCAGGTCTCCTGCACTGCAAGCAGACACTTTAACCTCTGAGCCACCAGGGTGATGGACAGGGAAGCCTAGTGTGATGCAGTTCATGGGGTCGCAAAGAGTCGGACATGACTGAGAGACTGAACTGAACTGAACTAGGCTCAAACATATCTTCATTAATCAATATAGGAACCATTAACAATCAACACATTTTTGTCAACAAAAAATAAGTTTGCTTTTTCCTGTAGTACAAAAATTTGTGCTTCAGGATTTGATGAACTCTTGGAAAGTACTGTCTGTCTCCTTCTGCTATGGAAGCATTCTCCCTGCAAAACGTTTTGGAGATGGTTGAATAAGTTTGTGAGAGGTCAGGTGAATATGGCAGAATTGGCAAAACTTTGTAGTCAATTCATTCAGTTTTTGAAGCAACTGGTTGAGCAATGTGTGGTCAAGTGTTGTCATGGAAAAGAACTAGGCCCTTTCTGCTGACCAATGCCAGCGGCAGGAACTGCCATTTTTGTTGCATCACATCGATTTGCTAAGCATCCTTCTCAGATGTAACGGTTTCTCTGGGATTCAGAAAGCTGTAGTGGACCAGACTAGCGGTAGGCCACCAAACAGTGGCCGTGACTCTTTTGTGCAAGTTTGGCTTTGGAGCTTCATCGCAGGCCACTACGCTGGTCATTGCTGACTGTCTTATAAAACCCACTTTTCATCCTGTGTCACAATCTGAGCAAAATATAGTTTGTTGTTGTTGCACCGAATAAGAGTAGAGGACATTTCAAAATGACAATTTTTTGACTTTCAGTCAGCTCATGAGGCAACCATTTATTGAGCATTTTCACCTTTCCAATTTACTTCATATGCCAAACGACTGCAGAATGGTTGAAGTTGAGTTGTTGGCCAAAGCTCCTGCAGTTGTAAGAGGATCAGCTTCAATGACTGCTCTCAAGTGGTCATTGTTGACTTCCTATGGCTGGCCACAATGCTCCTCACATTCGCTCTCATGTGCTTTGCAAAACTTCTTGAGCCATCACTGCACTGTACATTCATTAGCAGTTCCTGGTTCAAATGTGTTGTTGATGTTGTGAGGTGTCTGACCTGCTTTACAATCCATTTTGAACTCAAATACAAAAATTGCTCAAATTTGCTTTTTGTCAAATATAATTTCTAAAGTATAAAATAAATACAAAACAATCAGCAAGTAATAAGTAATTAGCAAAAAAAATACAGTGAGAAATATACATTAAAATGATGTATAGCAATCACATTTATATAAGAATGTATTCCAATATCAAATGGAAAAATTCAAAAATGTAAAATCACAATTACTTTTGCAGCAACCTAAAAATATTACTCTTTTTTAGATGATAAAAATAAAATCTAGAAAGAGTAATTTACCAAAATTCATACACAGGCAGTCATAGACACAGCACCCAAATAAATCACATTTCAAAATCCTCACTGTTTATGAGCTATTTATTTCTAGCTTTTATTATTCATGTAGCTCTAATCTAGAATTTCAAATCTGAAAAAGTAAAAATCACCTATGCATTTGTAAATACTGTTTCTCAATCAATTGAGATTGTTTCTTTCAGCAATATCTACAGATATTTTTGATGGTCAAGACAGGTAGTATAGTCTGAAGTTAGGATGGTTGATTCCTCCAGCTACATTCTTCTTTCTTAAGACTGCTTTGGCTATTTGAGGTCTTTTGTGTTTCCATATGAATTGTGAAAATTTTTGTTCTATAATAGTTCTGTGAAAAATGCCATTGGTAATTTGATAGGGATTACACTGAATCTGTAGATTGCTTTAGGCAGTATAGTCATTTTCACAATATTGATTCTTTCAATCCAAGAACATGCCATATCTCTCCATCTATGTCACCTTAGATTTCATTCATCAGTGTCTTATAGTTTTCTGTATACAGCTCTTTTGTCTCCATTGGTACGTTTATTCTTAGATATTTCATTCTTTTTGTTACAATAGTGAATGGGATTTCTTGCTTAATTTCTCTTTCTGATTTTTCACTGTTAAGTGTATAGGAATGCAAGAAATTTCTGTGTATTGACTTTGTATCCTGTGACTTTACTTAGCTCCAACAGACATCACTCCAAAGAAGACATACTGATAGCTAATAAATTCATGAGAAAATGCTCAACATTGCTTATTATGAGAAAAATGTAAGTCAAAACTACAATGAGATATAACTTCACACTGGTCAGAATGGCCATTATCAAAAATCTACAAACAATAAATGCTGGAGAGGATGTGGAAAAAATAAACTCTCTTGCACTGCTGGTGGGAATGTAAACTGATACAGCCACTAGGGAGAACAGTCTGGAGATTTCTTAAAAAACTAGGAGTAAATCTACCATATGACTCAGCAAACCCACTACTGGGCATATACCCTGAGAAAACCACAATTCTAAAAGATACATGTACCCCAGTGTTCATTGCAACACTATTTACAATAGCCAGGACATGGAAACAATCTAGATGTCCATTGACAGGTGAACGGATAGAGACATTTTGGTACGTATATACAATGGAATATTACTCAGCCATAATAAAGGAACACATTTGAGTCAATTCTAGTGAGGTGGATGAACCTAGAGCCTGTTTTACAAGTTAAATAAGTAAGAAAGAGAAAAACATATCATATATTAACACATATATATGGAATCTAGAAAAATGGTACTGATGAATCTATTCGTAGAGCAGCAAAGGAGACCGAGAACAGACTTGCGTACACAACAGGGGAAGACGAGACTGGGACAATTGAGAGTAGCATTGAAGCGTATATATTACCATGTGCAAAATATATAGCCAGTGAGAATTTGCTGTATGATGCTAGGAGCTCAACCTGATGCTCTGTGACAATCTAGAAGGGTACGATGGGGTAGGGGGTGCAAGGGAGTTTCAAAGAGGGAGGGGACATATGTATATCTATGGCTGATTTATGCTGATGTATGGCAGAAACCAGCACAACATTGTAAAGCGAGTATCCTTCAACGAAAAATAAAGGAAAAAAAAAAAAAACAAACACTAGTAGGAGGCAGGACTTCACTGGAGGTCCAGGATTTAAGATTCTGAGCTTCCAATGCAAGGGGCAACGGTTTTATCCCTGATCAGGGAACTAAGATCCCACATGTACAAAGCAGGACCAAAATAATAGAAAAGAAAGACTACTAGGAGTTCTATCAGTATCTGGTAGGTAGAAACCCAAGACACTCTAAATATCCTACAATGCACAGGACAATCTCCACAACAATGAATCACCCAGCTTAAAATGTCAGTAGGGCATAAGTTTAGAAACTTTGCTCAAGTACAAATATAAACAAAATCAATTCACTTTGTAAAAAGCAATATGCCCAACAAATTTTGTCCACAAAGAGCCACAAGAAAAGTTCTTCAAATGAAAGCTGATACATTTAAAAATATTATTTTTACACTAAATTATGTCAATACTTCAGGCTGTATTTTGACACTCTTTGGGTAGAGCAATTTCCATTTCAGTCCCAGAAATTCTAACACATTATTCTCATACAGTTGAAGAGATAAGTAAGGATTTCAAAGCTATATTTTTAGTGCCATTGAATGAAATATTATATAGACACAAAAAGGAATGATAATCATAAAGTCAGTCAGAAAGACAAAACAAGTATCATATATTAATATACACATGGGTAATCCAGAAAAATGGTATAGGTGATCTTATTTGCAAAGAATAAATAGGCACAAGGACATACAGAACAAATATATGAATTCCAAGGGGGAAGGATGCGGTGGGAGGAATTGGGAGATCAGGATTGACATATATACCCTATCGATACTATGTATAAGAAGTTAACTAATGAGAATATACTCTATAGTACAAGGAATCTACTACTTAATACACTGTGGTGACCTGAATGGGAAGGAAGTCAAAGTTCACTTCAGTTCAGTCGCTCAATCGTGTCTGACTCTTTGCGGCCCCATGAATTGCAGCACACCAGGCCTCCCTGTCCATCACCAACTCTCGGAGTTCACTCAAACTCACGTCCATCAAGTCAGTGATGCCATCCAGCCATCTCATCCTCTGTCGTCCCCTTCTTCTCCTGCCCCCAATCCCTCCCAGCATCAGAGTCTCTTCCAATGAGTCAACTCTTCACATGAGGTGGCCAAAGTACTGGAGTTTCAGCTTTAGCATCATTCCTTCCAAAGAACACCCAGGAGTGATCTCCTTTATTTTTTTTTAAATTTATTTATTTTTTAATTTTTATTTTTACTTTATTTTACTTTACGGTACTGTATTGGTTTTGGCATACACTGACATGAATCCACCACGGGTTTACATGAACTCCCAAACATGAACCTCCCTCCCACCTCCCACCCCACATCATCCCTCTGGATCATCCCCATGCACCAGCCCCAAGCATCCTGCATCCTGCATCAAACATAGACTGCCGATTCGTTTCTCACATGATAGTATACATATTTCAATGCTATTCTCCCAAATCATCCCACCCTCTCCCTTTCCCTCTCCCTCAGAGTCCAAAAGTCCGCTCTACACATCTGTGTCTTTTTTGCTGTCTNCCCTCCCACCTCCCACCCCACATCATCCCTCTGGATCATCCCCATGCACCAGCCCCAAGCATCCTGCATCCTGCATCAAACATAGACTGCCGATTCGTTTCTCACATGATAGTATACATATTTCAATGCTATTCTCCCAAATCATCCCACCCTCTCCCTTTCCCTCTCCCTCAGAGTCCAAAAGTCCGCTCTACACATCTGTGTCTTTTTTGCTGTCTTGCATACAGGGTCCTCATTACCATCTTTCTAAATTCCATATATATGTGTTGGTATACTGTATTGGTGTTTTTAATGGACTGGTTGGATCTCCCTGCAGTCCAAGGGACTCTCAAGAGTCTTCTCCAACACCACAAAGGGAGAGGATATGTGACTATGTATGGATGATTCATTTTGCTGTACAGCAGAAACTAATACAATGTTGTAAAGCAACTATACTCAAATAAAAATTAATTAAAAATAAATATACCAACTAAATAATAAAATGAATAATAAGAGGCCAAGTACTTAGTGCTACACTCTTCCCCCAAAAATGTTATCCTTCCCTCTTCCTGTTCTTACATATTCATAAAATATTATGAGTTTTGCTTTTTTTTTGCTGTACAGCAGAAACTAATACAATGTTGTAAAGCAACTATACTCAAATAAAAATTAATTAAAAATAAATATACCAACTAAATAATAAAATGAATAATAAGAGGCCAAGTACTTAGTGCTACACTCTTCCCCCAAAAATGTTATCCTTCCCTCTTCCTGTTCTTACATATTCATAAAATATTATGAGTTTTGCTTTTTTGAAAGAATGATTCAACATTGTATGATTCTAAACTAAATTTAATTTTATCTTTATAGTAAATGTTCATTTTATCCCACAGTATATAACACAATCATTAAAGGAGTTGCATTTAGTCCAAGAGCTGAGCCAGATGTCACTAATTTAATTCATCAACCTTAATCTCAAAAAAGAACAATGTTAATAAGAAGAAACCCACTGATCCAATTAAGCACACAAACAAAAAAAATCCACTTTAAGGAACAAGCAGTGTTCATAAATATTAAAATGAATGAATCTTTTCAGTGGATTTGGCTAAAGGAATCTAATCTAATGCCAGTGTAAATGAAATATTAATAAAGTATAGGGAGATGGGAAGACCAAATCTAATCTCTCTAATCATATCTCAGGCACCCCCACACACCTCCCACTGTGGGCCCTAATGAGGAGATAAGCCTTATTCCTACCGTTAATTTGGTACAAATATTAAAAGGTTCTTGTCCTTGTCAGTTCTCTAACCCCTGTATTGCTGAGGTTTCTGGTCTTGCTCCCAGTGTCTAGTTTCCCATAGACTGAGCACCTGGCTAATACGCAGAACACAGCTCCTCTGCTTTAAAAAAAAAAAATGCAAATTGCAGAGCACATAGAAGGAGCTCAGGAGAAACCACTTTTATAAAAGAAAATAAGAATAATGCAAGGGGAATAGAAGACATTCAGACCTAGTGGGTTTGTTAACTGAGGATTTTTAATGTCATTTTTAATAAAATGATAATTACTAGCAAAATTTTTCTTGAAGGGGTAGAAGCATTATGCAGAAGAATGTCATATTAGGAGGCAAAATGTTTATCTTGCAAGCATTTTAAGTTTCTCTCTCATGAGCACAGCCTCAACTTCAAACTAGTCATTTAATATCTTATACTTCTGTTGTCCTTTCATCTAAAAAAATAAACACATTAAGGGTGCCAGACAGAGTTAACATGAATGTCAAATTAGCCTATGAATCAAAGGATGTCAGGGTGCATGATATTATTATAGTCCTTTCCTTAGCTGGAATAAATATTTGTAAGATGCACATCTCCTTTAGATGTCACATAGAGAACAGGTCCTTTTCACATTTTGACATAAAATTTTGTCAGTTATTTTCTTTTACTTGAACAATAACTTCTTTCAGATATAGCAACTTAAATATAACTCTATTTTTCAATAAAACTATATTCCTTATGTCCACTCTCTAATTTATTTAAAACCTGTCACATAATGAGATACTCTTCACTGGAATCATATAGTGAAATACTATAATTTTGCATTTTGGAAATACTGCATAATTTGTAAACATAAAGCTGGAACTTTACAGAAATTACCTGAGGAAGACAACACAATTTCCCCCGTTGACACTATTTCAAAAACTCATTTTCATCATAAATGTGACTATTTATAACTAAAATTTTTGGAAAGATTGTTAAATATCCATTTTATACATTAGAGCAATATTTAGTAAATACAGCTTGCTACATTCTGAACCAACAAAAAACAGATCAAAATACTCTAAACCTTTTTAAAATTTAAACTTTAAAAAGGGAAAGAAAATATATAAGTTTAAAAAAGATATCAGAAACTATGAGAACACGGAGGTGAAGTCTAAGCCATTTAAGAATAAATGCACAAGACCAAAGATAAAGAACTTCAAATTGAGGTGCTGTTTTTAGATGCCTAATTATTTTGCTGATGATGCTTTTTCCTTTAAATAAATCGGCATTTTAGAATTCAGTATATGCATGGCTTCCCTGGTGGCTCAAACTGTGAATCAGCCTGTAATACAGGTGACCAGGGTTGGATCCCCAGGTTGGGTAGATCCCCAGGAGGAGGAAATAGCAACCCATTATAGTAGTCTTGCCTGGAGAATCTCTATGGAAAGAGAAGCCTGGCAGGCTACAGTCCATGAGGTCGCAAAGAGTTAGACATGACTGAGTGACTAAACAGAGCACATACGTATGTATGCAGTCTGAGCAAAGAATATTGTTACTTACTGCCCTCCCACCGAAAGGCTGAGTCTCTGTGAAGTATCCATTTGACCTTGGGAAAGCATTTTCTCCTCTCTAAACCTCATTTTCCTTGCCTGCACAATGGGGATGACAATAGTGTTTGCCTCACAGATCTGTGCCGAGGATCACATGTACTTAAGAACACTTCTGTCACTTACTATCTGCACAATAAATGCTATCTGCCTGTATCATTATTTTCTTATTTTCCTTTTAATACTCTGCATTTAAAAGATTTTTAAAAAATATATTATTTAAGGAGCCATTCTGATCACGCTGCTAAAATGCTAGGATGAGTGATAAAAATCTAACATCCTTTCTTTTCCTCAAAGAATCTTTGTTCTTTCCTTGGCCCTAAATTAATGTCCAGAAATACTACTTAATTTTCTTGTTATAAATCTCAAGAAGAAAACAGCTTGTTACCCTTCCCAAACCACTTACATTGTTACAAGATAAGGCAAAAATGAAAAAGAAAAATCTCTGTAATGATAGTATGTAATGAACTGTAAAATTTCAGTGAAGATAATTTTTTCATATGGAATGTTCCCCGGGCTCTTGAAAATAAACCACAGTGGTGACTGAATACAACTGGTGAATACAACATGAAAACATTAAAACTCTGCAAGGGGATATTAAATTATATAAGACCTAATATACATACCAGAAACAACACAGGCATACACACAAACACACGCATACATGCACACACACACAAAATGATGGGTACACAGTTCTTTTAAGGCAGAGAGGAAACTCTGGCCAAGAATTGCAGACTAAATTAGATATGGGAAATCTCTTGCCTTTGCTCTGAGACTGCCTAACTGCATAGGGAATTTAGTGTCTACATACAACTCTGGTCTACTGAATTCACAGAGAAGGATCAAAAAGTACTGGAGCTGACTAATGAGGTACGGCTGGAGAAGGATAACAAGGCTCCTGGGGGCAAGGGTGATGCTGTCAATGAGGTACAGACTGCTTAGTACTTAAGAGTTTGTGTCAAACAGGTTCAGAACAAAGAGTTGCCTGGTGATTTTAAGATGGAAAGATTAGATGCACTGAAATACAGCACATAGTAGATTGCTATAATTAAGAAGAACAATCGCTTAAACACCATGCACTGCTTCAGAGCGAAATTAAACAAAAAATAAACCTTTTGTACTACAGATCATTGCTTACTGAGTCATGTTCCATAAAGGTATGGATGAAATCTAATTTTGTATCTAAGACAAAAGGAGGTTATATCCTTGTATCTCTAGTTGAAATACAAATAAAGAATTCCCATATGCAAATAAGCATACATGCATACAGAGCACTCATACCTTATTTTATCATTTATAAAGATAGACATCTATATATAAAAATAAAAAAATATATCAACCATATCAGTTTTCAGGAGGCTTACAACATAGTAAGCATTACTTGTTCAGATTTTAATGTATTTGTTATAGTAATTGATGTTGAATTTATATTTAATCAGTCCTAGCTACTGCCAGTTCAACAAATACCTTAAGAAATAATTCTTTTTCTATTCTAATAATTCATGTATTTTAAATTTTCATTCATAACTTAATATCCCCCAAAAGTTTTCATGTATCGGGCAAATTGGTTGAATAAATTCAAGTTATTCTGACATAGCTTTAAACTACTGTAAAGGATTCCTCATAAAATAATCATTTAGTGTAACTAGGAAAGTAGATTCATAAGTCTCCTCAATGGCATCAAATGAATTCTTAAGTTATCACCCTGTATTCATTTATTTGGTCTTTTACCTAAAGAAAAATGCTCAAAAGAACAAGTAAACCTTTTTATAAAGTAAGAAAAAAATATTATAAAGGGTTCAATACCTGATCTAAACAAACAGTCTGCAGACAAACTTTTATAAGTGGCTTAAAGGTTTTTAATCTGATGAAATATCATAAGAGATGGTAAATGACCAGGTCACACTGGTTCTAGATCTGTGTATCTCTCACTCCAAGGCCAAACTCACTTATGTCGCACAACAACCTTTAGTCTCCCTGCCTCCAATTTCACCTCATTTTCAGCCATTCTTTCCTACTGCCACTGCCATGGTGTTCTACATGGCAAATGACTTCCTGGATGAAAAGTCTTCACTTAAGTCTCCAAAAAAGTTGGTCTTTATGGCTCCTTCTATCCCATCTCCAGACCTCCTTTCCCACTGTTCACTTTATTAATAGAAAGCTTTAGGATCTAGTGCAGTATTTCAAGGATAAATCTCACACAATTTTGCTGC
The DNA here is from genome assembly GCA_006410675.1 of Oreotragus oreotragus. Classification (NCBI taxonomy): domain Eukaryota; kingdom Metazoa; phylum Chordata; class Mammalia; order Artiodactyla; family Bovidae; genus Oreotragus; species Oreotragus oreotragus. The sequence goes on from SJYX01017054.1 coordinate 134,930, forward strand.
AACACCAAAACATCCAAACAAAAATACATGGCACAAAAGGAATACTTTGACATTAAAAACAGTTTGGGTCTTTTTCCTGTAATAGATTAAATTCTAGAGGTCTAATTCCAGCATTGTATTCAGTTCCTCAAAGTACAATAATAACCCTTGACTATGCGCTCAGAATTAAAGTTAATTGTGATCATTCTTCTCAGTTTGCTCTACATCTAATGGAGAAAGAGAGACCAAGTGTCTTACATCCAATTTTGCTTTTGTATCATACACCCTATTAACAACAGTACTGCCCTCTCAGGAGGTAAGTAAATGTTTTGAGAGTCAAAAGGCTGGTGGTCAAAAAAGACTTCCAGGAGGAAGTGGTACAGTTTTAAAGAACAGTAGTGAAGTAGGTGACTGATTCAGTGACTGCTTTATGCAGAAAACAGGCTGGAGAAAAAAAAGCATAAAGCATTTCAGGAGCTCTACATGCTTCAAAATGGTTGAATAAAAGAAGAATATGGGGGAAGCCTGGCATGCTGCAGTCCACGGGGTAGCAGAGAGCTGGACATGACTGAGCAACTGAACTGATGGCCCAAAGCAGCAAAGCTAAGAATACAGACATCCTGTTATAATGACACAGAAGTACTAAGCAAAAATAATTGTATACTGAGAATTAGAGTCATAAAAGCTAAAATACAAAGTAACCATATTTGTACTTGAGGTTTCAGGAAGTCAGCATGGAAGAAGATTGAAAGTGGACTGGGGAAAAGCCACATATGAATGGGGAGAAGACAAAAAGCTAGTACGGTTAGGCTGGAGAGTAATGACAATGGATGGAACTAAAAAACCAGTGCTGGACGTGGGGAGTGGAAGAAGATTAAATAATCCACGGACCATAGTGACAGATGGTGGGCAGGAGGAAAGAAGAGCCCCGGTTTTCTGCTTGGACCTGGCTGATGCTATTAACAAAGATATGAACACTGGAGGAGGGGCGTATTTGGAGACATCGATGTCATAATGTGAGGTGCCTTTTAATCCACTGAAAATGGTTATCCAAAAGGCAGTCAGAGAAACGAATCTGCAGCTTAGCCATGGATCCATATGGAAGAATCAGATTTGGAAGTCATTGTTTCAGTGACAGTCAAAACTGTTTGAAGGATGTTCACAGTTACTGACATTGATAAGAGCTACAGATCCTTAAGTACTAAGGAGGCTTTACCTAGCTGAGAGAGATGGCCAAAAGGAAATAACATGGACCTAACACTCATAAACAAGACACCGTTTCCCATGAAAAATAACCAGGGTATAGTGTGCTGTGATACATACCTATTGTTTTCATTGATCAAAAGCCACAAAATATGCCTTTTGAATATAATTTTTACATCTGCATTAAAACAACTGCACTGAATTCAGCTGCACAAATTCAGTGTATCTGTGCCCAACTCAGTCCATCAAGAAGAAATAACATGAAAAGACATTGGAACCAATAAAAACCCATTATCTTCTAATGCACTGTTTTGAATTTTGCCTTTTTAAAAGAGTTACTGACTTAAATGAAGTACCCAGGGATACAATGCCTGAAACTCTTGTATGTAGAGCACTTTATGCTTGCTGTGTACTTGAAGAATAAGCAATTCCCCCTATGCTCTGTTAGAATGGTAAGGCGATCTATTGTGCCTCCACACTTACATAGAGCCCCCCGAGACTGAAACTTGATGATTACATGGTCTTATAAGACCATAAAGTTCTACCGCAGGAGTTGCGTATGTATTATAAAGACACTTCAAATTGCCGACCATGCTTTTCTTATCATTTGTGTCGCTTTCTTTTGCAAACTGCTTGTGCCTTTGACTTTCGGAAATGATTTAAACCTGCATCAGTAGCTCTAAATGAACAAGTGCCAACCACCCTCATTTATCTGATACACGAGAGTGACAGGATTTAATTACTTAACAGCATCTCAGATATTTATTTCTAAAAACGAAACTTCAATCGACCTTTCGGTAAAATTTAATATCACAAGGTTATATACAGATGAAGACTTCAAACCTTCTATTTCATAAAACACCAAATTAGGCAAGTGTAAAGAGGTAATAAATTCCACTTAATTTTAAAAACATAGCTACCATTTTCTAATATAAACATGAATAATTTATTAAAATGATTTTTACCATTCCTACCAAAACTGTAGTTTCTTTGACATTAATCTTTTTCATGATTTTGAAACAAGCCTTTACTTTCTTGTCACTTTGTGTTTCACGTCAGACTGATAGAAGCCGGGATATTTCACATTATTTGTCAGGTTCTCTGGCCTTTCAAATAAATCTGAAGTGAAGCTTTTTGATTTTGTTTTCTACTGTAATCTTTTCTTATGTATTCTGCTTAAGTATCAATTTCTCCCTGTCTTGTCCCTTTACATGCTATACCTACATGTGACATGTCCAACATTTTTTCTTTAAAAGCAAAAGTCTGTGCATTTCATTATTTTTATATATTTTTTCTATTTTTAAAATTACATACCCTTAAACAAGGTAGCAATATCTTCTTAGACAAGAAGGTAGCAATGTGTGTGTATGTGTGTGTGTGTGTGTGTGTGTGTGTGTGTGTGAATCACCACGGGCAGCAGATCATATAATTTAGATCTCTATTTAAAATGACACATGCTTATGATGGGCTTCCCAGGTGGCATTAGTGATAGAGAACTCAGTTGCCAAAGCAGGAAACATGAGAGACTGGGTTTGATCCCTGGGTAGGGAAGACCCCCTGGAGGAGGGCATGGCAACCCACTCTAGCATTGCTGCCTGGAGAATCCCATGGACAGAGGACCCTGGTGGGTCATGGTCTATAGGGTCATACAGAGTTGGACACGACTGAAGTAACCTAGCACGCATACATGCTTATGATACACATAACCAATAATATAATTCATTTAGAAGCATTTATATCACAGCTCTTCCAGACACTGCCAAAACTGAATATAAATATTTTTAGAGAGGATAAACAAACTTTTTATGGCTTTAAAAACTGCAAATATACTGAGATTGAGACTGGATTTACCGTTTCTTTGTAATATTCTGACTTTTCCTGAGTGCACATTTACTTCCTCACTTCCAAAGTTATGCCTAGTGTTGGAATCCATCTTACTATTTCACAGGAAATTTACTTAAAAAAAATCATTAAAAAACCTTATCTTATTGTCTAGAATTTAGTATCTTTTATTAAAGTTAACCTTTCACAGGTATCATCAGGTTTTTCTGGAGTATAAAGATGTGTTCATTAAAATGAAAACTTGCCTGAAACACACAACCATTGTTTATTATTGTCATTTATAAACAATTTTCTTTTTTCCATTAGCTCAGAATAATTTGAAACTTAGGCTATCAACATCAAAATACAGACTGGAAGCATGCCCTTTTTCCTAGCTTAAGGTATTATTTGAAATTTGATTCAATGGACAGCTTACTGGGAAGAGTTCTATGCTTGAATAATATACACACATGAGATATATACATTTGTGCATGTATGCCAAGTAACATGGGGATTACATGGAGACTTGAAATAGCATCTTAAATATTTGAATTTTCAGAAAAATTTTCACACAAAGATTTTTTTTTCAAACTGCTGTTTTTATTTTGGATCAAGACTGATTCTTTAAACTTCTTATACTTTTTCTGGCAAATGCTTTAATGTCATTTTCTAAGAAGAGTTCACAATTATAGTTTTTGAAATGTAGCTTGTATCTTTGAAATGTAGAGACACTGTAAATGTGATTTTTGGTATGTATAAATCATACTCAAGATCATGAGCTTGTAGATACATTTTTGAATTGAAACAGATTACTTGGCACTATTTTATATTGAAATCTAGACCTTATTATTTATACCAAACACAAAAGTAGATGCAAACATGATAAATGTGTAAGTGTAACAGTCCTTTATCTACTCCTTAACATGGAGGATTCTTATATATTATATAGAGATTAAATTTCTAGTAACTATACACTAACAACAGAGAAGGCGATGGCACCCCACTCCAGCACTCCTGCCTGGAAAATCCCATGGACAAAGGAGCCTGGAAAATCCCATGGACAAAGGAGCCTGGAGCTGCGGTCCATGGGGTCACGAAGAGTTGGACATGACTGAGCGATTTCCCTTTCACTTTTCACTTTCATGCATTGGAGAAGGAAATGGTAACCCACTCCAGTGTTCTTGCCTGGAGAATCCCAGGGACAGGGGAGCCTGGTGGGCTGCCGCCTATGGGGTCGTACAGAGTCAGACACGACTGAAGTGACTTAGCAGATACACTAACAAAACATGAAAATCAAAAGGGGGAAACAACTATGCACGTGTGCCACTCAGTGATACCAAATGATTCTAAAGTTGGAGATTAACAATGTCACAGTCAGAACAGAATTCTTAACTTTCACTGTGAAGATCTCCCAGTCCCTCACTACTATAAAAGGTCTGAAGTAAGCTTGGCCAAAATCTAACTGAGAGAGATCAGATGATGGGCCACATATTGAAATTATTTGCACAGAAATTCAACCCATTAAAAACAGAAAATGTCAAATGAGACACTGAACTCCTAAGACAAACAAAAATCTAAATGTTCCAAAATAAAATTTCTTACAAAGCGTACCTTATTGTTAAGATGAAAATCAGAAAGGTATATAATATTGCTCTTTGATTGCAAACCTATAATTTCATTAAAATGTTATGCTTCATAAGAATTAATGGAAAATATTTAAACTAAGGTGAGTATAGCAATGTCATAGTAATGGTATTTTAATATATGGACAACTGTAATGCAAAAATGTTATGTTTTTTAAATTTATACATGTGTACAATATGCACATTTTATATTTATGTATATATAAGTATACATAATTTACATATTATTTATGTATATATTTTATACATACATGTTTATATATATACAGCAAACATTTATGGATATACTTTATAGCCTACAAACCCAGGTTAAATTCAAGTCTCTTCATTTGAATATGTACTATAGCCTAGTGATTACAGAGTACATGTTAAGTCAATTTTATTTTCTCATATATTATAAGCAGTATAATTCAGTGGGAAGGCAGTTAACATCACATACTGTGGATAATAGTTTACTGTTGAGTTTTATACAACAAACTAATAAGTTTGGAGATAGTATTTTTTCAACATGTACAATTTATGTATTTTTGTACTAGTTTGCTGACTTGGAAATGAGCACAAAAGTAGATTTTAAATTGTCAGAGTCTGAAATGAATCTATCATCCAACCTCCTAAGAGAATAAGCAGTGAGTTTTTGTTTTCCCTAAGCTGGCATAGGAGAAAAAAACAATGAAAAATTAAGAATAAGAGAATGGAACTGATATTTATTTCCTAGCTCAATATAAATTTGTTTGATGAGGGCTTTAACACTTAGCAAATAGTAACTCTTAACATTTATTTTGTAGACAAAGTTTTAGATTGAAATTTTCACTTTTTAAACATTTGGGGAAAAAATCCTGAGAAACTGAGAAAGTGAGATTAGTCATTTTGTAAATAGAATGATGATGTAAAGATAATTAGATGAAGAATGATATCTTAGGAAAATTAATTAGATAAAACTATTAGAAAATTATTTGCTATGTGAGCATGTATGTATGTATTTGCTGTTAAGTCGCTNGTCATCCAGTTAGCTTTACATATAGCTAATTCTAATCATTAATAACTGGCTTTATGGAAACAAAAGAATATTTTGTTTTATTATTGTGTGTGCAGTAAATTTAAAATCCAAATCTTAACAACTCTAAAATCTATTACTTGATTACAGCAAAAAGAGACTATAAATTAATTTAATGATCTTCAAAGTAAATATGCTTACATATACAAATATTCATTTAAAAATTATTCATTAAAATATTAAAACACATCTCGAAATTATCAAGAAAACCTCATTCACAAGCTACTTACTATGATACCATAACAAAGAACTGAATATAGAACTATACCTGAACAAAGAACATCAGTTCAGTTTAGTTCAGTCGCTCAGTCGTGTCCGACTCTTTGCGACCCCATGAATCNAAATATGCTTACATATACAAATATTCATTCAAAAATTATTCATTAAAATATTAAAACACATCTCGAAATTATCAAGAAAACCTCATTCACAAGCTACTTACTATGATACCATAACAAAGAACTGAATATAGAACTATACCTGAACAAAGAACATCAGTTCAGTTTAGTTCAGTCGCTCAGTCGTGTCCGACTCTTTGCGACCCCATGAATCACAGCACGCCAGGCCTCCCTGTCCATCACCAACTCCCTGACTTCACTCAGACTCATGTCCATCGAGTCGGTGATGCCAATCAGCCATCTCATCCTCTGTTGTCCCCTTCTCCTCCGGCCAGAATCACTCCCAGCATCAGGGACTTTTCCAATGAGTCCACTCTTCACATGAGGTGGCCAAAGTATTGGAGTTTCAGCTTGAGCATCAATCCTTCCAAAGAAATCCCAGGGCTGATCTCCTTCAGAATGGACTGGTTGGATCTCCTTGCAGTCCAAGGGACTCTCAAGAGTCTTCTCCAACACCACAGTTCAAAAGCATCAGTTCTTGAGTTCTCAGCCTTCTTTGTGGCCCAACTCTCACAT
>SJYX01017054.1:145014-202746 GCA_006410675.1 Oreotragus oreotragus
AGGAATCCCTTAGAAGAAATGGAGTAGCCATCATGGTCAACAAAAGATTCCGAAATGCAGTACTTGGACGCAATCTCAGAGGCAAAACCATTGAATATCACAGTAATCCAAGCCTATGCCCCAATCAGTAACACTGAAAAAGCTGAAGTTGAACAGGTCTATGAAGACCTACAAGACCTTGTAGAACTAACACCCATAAAAGATGTCCTTTTCATTACAGGGAACTGGAATGCAAAAGTAGGAAGTCAAAAAACACCTGGAGTAACAGGCAAATTTGGCCTTGGAGTAAGGAATGAAGCAGGGCAAAGGCTAACAGAGTTTTGCCAAGAAAATGCACTGGTCGTAGCAAACACCCTCTTCGAACAACACAAGAGAAGACTCTACACATGGACATCACCAGATGGTCAACAACAAAATCAGACTGATTATATTCTTTGCAGCCAAAGATGGAGAAGCTCTATAAAGTCAGCAAAAACAAGACTGGTAGCTGACTGTGGCTCAGATCATGAACTCCTTATTGCCAAATTTAGACTTAAATTGAAGAAAGTAGGGAACAAAGAACATAGAACCATACAAAGAACACAGACCCATATCTGAAAAAAGAACTATGAAGGAAACTAATCATTATCAAATATTTCTGAATCACTTAAATTGCATTTAAAAAATTCTATAATTTATCAATATTTATTAAAACATTCATCTTTCTTAATCAATGAAAAAATGTGTACATGTTCTCAGTTCTATGCTAAGAACTTCTAATAGATGACAATATCCTCATTTGACTTAGATAAAAGTGATTTATATTAAAAGACTGCAAGGAGATCAAACCAGTCAATCCTAAAGGAAATTAGTCCTGAATATTCATCGGAAGGACTGATGCTGAAGCTAGCAAAGAGTCGGACATGACAGAGCAACTGAACTGAACTGAATACAGTTTCTCAGGAAAATAAAACCTGCTGATATAGGAGATAGATTTTAGTTTAACATTCATCAAGGAGTGTTCTAGTTATTTTACATGTTTTTAAAAATTTCATAACCGTCCTTTGAGGTAAGTAAGGTATATATTAGATTAGTTTGACAAACGGCAACTTTGTCATGTACTGCTAAAAAGCTGTTTATCTAAATACTCACTGACATATCAATACTGATAGCTGAAGAGGATAAAATAATTGCATTATTCTGGAATAAATATGTTTTTCTATGAGCCAAAGAAACCCTGTGGCTTAAAACAGATGAAGATTAAACAGAGAAGTCATTTTCAGTTTGCAAGAGACCATCCTTATACATTCGTTTCTTTCAAAAATAAAGTTTTTCGCCAATTCTCCTGGGGACTTACACTCTATACCTAATAATAATGCTGATGTATTTTTTTATATAATGGGTAGTGACTACCAACAATCATATAAAAAAGTACAGAAGGTACAGAAACAACAACTGGTCTTCACAGATCTGGCAGGATAGTAATAAGCCATTTCCTCAGTCATGTTCTAGTCTGGATGAATGTAAGATAAAAAAAAGGACCCACCATGAACTGGCTCACAGCTTCCAGTTGCTATCATTTGCAAGAAACAATTAAAAACAAAATGATTTTTATGTAAGACTGAAATAACCAGCAAGGACTGCAGTATTTTTTTGTCATGTATTATTCATTAGGGTAAAATTGTCTATGACTTGATTTGCTCTAATTACAAAAATACTGACTAAATTCCAACTCAACGCAAGCATAACTCATAGCTCCATACTTTAAAAACCTGATCTTGTATCTTGTGACAATATAGCTTTGAAATCTTTAAACCCATTTGGAATCTTTCTCTTTGAATAATTGGATTTTAGAAATATCTTTTAAATGCCTCTTTATCTCTAGGGAGAAATCTGAGTAAGATCTTATTCACGAAGCAAAATGCCAGATGATTAAAAAATTCTCATCTCAAATTCCAGACCTCTATTTTCTCTTCAGTTGTCAATCCCTTTTTAATTTGCTGCAAACAGTACTGTCAGTCTGTTTTGGAAGCTGTTCTAATTTAATATTTCATTATCTTTCTTCTTCAGCCTTTGAATGGCCTGTCATTTGTTATAGCCATCATAAAAAGCTAGCCAAGTAAATGTCTGATCTCCAGCTATCAATTTATAGAGAATCTAAATTGTGCACATGTCCTTTTTGATGTCTTCCATGTTCCCTTTTTAATATCTTTTTATAAAAAATGAGACAATGGATTTTTATTTGTATTCTCCTCTAAACAATTAAAAAAAAAAACCAGCAATAATTTGACCTTTAACAAATCCCTGAATATCTTTGTTCAGTAACAGATTTTAAAAAATTAACAGAAAAAATTTTTACAACTTCTGATGAAATCTGAAAAATGAATAGAAACTAAGGAACTTTAATAATCATATTATACAATATCTGATGGCCCCCTTCCTTAGCAACAACACTGAGAAATATATTTCAGTTCCAAGAAGTTATAGAAAGATCTGCAATTTTTCTTTAGTGAGTTACAGAGCACTGGGACCTAAGTGACTTCTACATGGACACTAATATTATTAGATAAAAAACACTGATGCAATACCAAGAGTAACCATGTATGTTGACAGAGATTCTTGAAAAACTTTTCTGGACTCACCAAACAACCTTCATGAGGTTCCTAGAAATAAAAGACTTTCCAGTGGCCCTGTCTTAAATATTTATCCAAATATACAACAATATAAGAGAAACTTTGCAAAGAAAAATAGTAAAAAAACATACTGTAAAATATTAAGAATGATGCAACATTTTATGTCCAAATTTTGGCTGATTGGGAGGCATCTGCTAAGGCTGCCATGCAGCATGAAGAATGCACTATTCCCTTATAGCATTGAGGAGACAAATCCAAAATGACACCCAAAGCCACCAAAACCAGTAGCAGAACATCTTCACATGGTATAGAGGTATGTGTCTGCTGGCTCAAAGGGACTACAGAGAGGATGCCCACATAAGAAATTTCTAAATAACCCATACAATCCCTCACCAAGAAAAAAAGCTAGTTTAAACTATTTACTACCTAACTACATCTACCTAGCCTTGGCAAAGTCAGCCAGCCAGATGCCAACCATTCTCTGTCCTCCCTTGCCCTGAGCACTTCTACCTGGTGGAGGCAAAATACACACAGCTAGGAAGTACCCCATCCCTTCTGCCTCTTTTCCACTGTCGGCTTCCATTAGCCCTGACCTAAGGTGCAGGGTGGCGGAGCAGTAGGGGTTAATAATAAATCAAATTTGGAATTGAGACTGTTTCTGCTTTTTGTATACTGTATTTATGTCTGAAAGTGACTGAGACATCTTATTATCTGTTATCAGGAAAGCCATCTTGATCCAGTCACTTACTGAAAAAGTTTGAGTCTAACAAAATAAAATTAAATCTTTACAAGAAAATGCCAGGCACAGTTGGACAAGGTGACTCAAGGAGAAAACAAAATGAGCTGTAAATTTTATCAAAAGTATTGTGGCACTTGCCGATAATATAAAAATTTGGGGATAGTGTTATTATTTGAATTAAATGAAATATATGTTTATAGTATGTTAATGTTACACAGTAATAGAATTATGAAAAAATATCAATAAAATGATTTATATTTTATTTATTTCTAGCATAATTTCTCTGCACTTTTAAAGGTTAATAACTACTAGGAATCTCCAAAGAAGAAGTTATACATTTCCCAAATTTGTTTGGCCAGCAAACCATTACCCCAATTAAGAATCCTGTTATAATTTCATTACCTATAACAGAATTGAGAAAACATGGCATGGTTAAATGAACAGTGTCAATACATGATACAGAAGATGGATACAATCACCATGAGAGATGTTTATATGCAAGAACTGAGTTGATCTGGCTGTAGAAGCTATCACAAGGGCTAACTAACGTACCACTTTATTTTCAATAAGATCTAGGTTTTTTTATAGATCTTAAATATAATTGTGGTTTAAAATATCCTTCAAATTTCAAATAAGAGACTAGAATGCTTCACAAATTCAACCAGGGGAGAGTATTATAATCACTTTGTAATGTACACAGGACAGTGTTTACTGCACAGACAAGAAAAAACTTGTCAGAATGACTCTGGCACCATTTTGGACACACAATACATGATCAAATGAATGGACAGTCACTCAAGTTGTTACCATATTGTTTTGCTCTCCCTTAAAAAAATAATAAAACCAAACCACACTTCAGTAACTATAAACTTAGGCTCTATATCTGCAGAGCCGATGGACCTATAAATTTAGGGAATGTTCCAAGAAAACAATCTAATTATTACTGCTATATATATATATGGAGAATTACAATTAACTGTCTCTCCAATAAACAGGTAAGTCTATTCATCTATCGAGTTGTCAAGCATTAACTGATTAACAGCACAACTACTTCAAAGGGGAAGTACAGAAAATAAGATTCTAAATTAAAATGCCAAAAATAGTTCTGCAAATCCAAATTTAAACAGCCAAATACTTTATACTCTAATGTATATTTAGAAGTATGACATAACCAACTGAAATTTTCAGCTTATATCAGTTCAGTTTAGTCATTCAGTGGTGTCCAACACTTTGAGACCCCATGGACTGCAGCACGCCAGGCCTCCTTGTCCATCACCAACTCCCAGAGCTTGCTCAAACTCATGTCCATCACGTCGGTGATGCCATCCAACCATCTCATCCTGTCATCCTCCTCTTCTCCTGCCTTCAATCTTTCCCAGGGTCTTTTATCTTTTATCGGGGTTTTTTCCAATGAATTGGTTCTTTGTATCAGGTGACCAAAGTATTGGAGTTTCAGCTTCAGCATCAGTCCTTGCAATGAATATTCAGGCCTGATCTCCTTTAGGATTGACTGGCTGGATCTCCTTGCAGTCCAAGGGACTCTCAAGAGACTTCTCCAATACTGTTTTATACATATATAAACTTGAGTTTAAGCCTATTCCAATTTTTCCCTGGAAACAAAACTGTGTCTTAGCCAGCTTGGGTTGCCATAATAAAATAACACAGACTAGGTATTTTCTCTTGGGGAAGGCAATGGCACCCCACCCCAGTACTCTTGCCTGGAAAATCCAATGGATGGAGGAGCCTGGTGGGCTGCAGTCAATGGGGTCGCTAACAGTTGGACAGACTGAGCGACTTCACTTTTCTCTTTCATGCATTGGAGAAGGAAATGGCAACCCACTCCAGTATTCTTGCCTGGAGAACCCCAGGGACGGGGGAGCCTGGTGGGCTGCCGTCTATGGGATCACACAGAGTCGGACACGACTGAAGTGACTTAGCAGCAGCAGCAGGTATTTTCTCTGAGTTCTAGAGGCTGACAAGTCCAAGATCAAGGTGAGTACCAATTTGGTTCCTGGTGAGAACTCTCTTTCAGGCTTGCAGACTGCTGCCTTTCCTGCTGTCTCCTCACATGGCCTTTCCTGTGCAGGAATACCTCTTCTTATAAAACCACCAGTCCTACCAGATTAGGGCCCCATCCTAATGACCTCAATTAACCTTGACTGCCCCCTAAAGATCCTATCCAAATATAGTCAGTCACCACTGAGGGTTAGGACTCCAATATGTGAATCCATGTGGGACACAATTCAGTCCACAGCAATTTACAAGATCCATAAAACTGTTATTGCTAATTGGTCTGTTATTCTATAATTCTGAATGAATTAAAGGGCTAGTATCTGTAAGATCAGAAGAATACTATATTCTTTGGCATTTGGGTTTACTTTTGGTCAACATTTTCCCATCAGAAAATGAATACTATACTGCATTTATAAGATGAATGTATTAGAGAAAAAAATGAAATGAAGTGCAAACTTTCCCTTGGAAGTGGAATTTCTTCTCTTTGTCTCATACTTATTAAGTATGATCAAATTATCCTACCCTGAAACTGTATTAGTACCTCCTGTCTTCTCATGTTTCTACTATTTCATTGCATGCTCTTAATTAATGCTAGTTAATTAAGCTAAACTTAAACACACACAGACACACACAGACACACGCACACACACACACACACACACACACACACACACACACACACACACACACACGATGATCATTTCGTTAGAGAATCAGTGGTACTTCTTAAAGTGTCCTTTTTTTAGCCCTTACCAGATTTCTGGTTTCAGGGCTTAGGATCATGGCTTTATGAGTTAAATAGCATTTTTAAAGGAAAAAGAAAAGCTACTTTGTTAATATGATAACCATGATAATATTTTAAAGTCATTCACTTTTTTAGTCTTTAAACACACAACTCTATAGCATGAAATGATGTATCACCCAGAATTTCAAAAACTTTGTTTTTGGTAATTATCTGCTGAAAAAAATTAACACAAAACAATTTATATTATTGTATATTAAACCAAAATCATATTTGTAATAAATAAAAGCACGGACAACAAATACTCTAAAAACAAACAGGTATAGATGTAGTGGGAATTTCTCAGCTCTCCTTAATCATCAGAGCATTTTTTATCATTGATAGGAGTATTTTGATAAGATTTTAATTTAAATGACTTCAATTAAAAATGAATGTAAATTTTTTCCATTTTTTTAATACTAAATTATATGAGATGTTCACTAAATCAATTTCATGCCAGTCATTTCATGATATATGTAAGTCAAATTATATTTTACACCTTAAAATTATATAGTTCTGTATGCCAATTATATTTCAAACTGAAAAAAAAAGAGGTAAATGCTTAATATCCATCAACTGATATAGAATATAAAAGCATTATTAGACATCTAAAATACTCAATTATCGAGTCAGTTGTTTTGTTTCCATGCATTATTCTTTCATTGCTATTTTGCTTGGCAATGTTTTCACCGAATTTTTAATTACTATTCATAAAGTAAAACTGTCTTTTTTTCAGCTACATCTTTTTTTAAAATGAAGTGATATGAGTTAATTAACTTTTCACATTTCTAGAAAAAAATTCAAAACTTGCAAGTACTTATTTGAAAATTTTATAGAAATGACTCAACTTGAGTACTTTTTTTGGTCATAAATTTGAATATGTTTCCAATTTATTTTATGATTACTGACATATTACTGAATTGACCTGACTTTATTTTATAATAATTCATCCACTCTTCTTACACATTATAGCACTTTACTGTAAAGTTACCCCTAATGCCCTTTCATGTTTTTAATCTCCATTTTCTGGGGTTATACTTTTTACTTTAAATATTTTTCTCTCATTTTCCAACAGCCTTGACAATCTCTTTTTAAAGCTTGTGATTTTATTGCTAAAGTACACTTAAACACATTTTGCTACTTGAAATTTTAAATGTATATATTTATCAAACAAAGTTCAGTTAAGCATAATCACTAAATTCAGCTCATCAGGTAAAAGTGAAAACTTTATAGTATATGTTGTGAAAGATCTAGCATGTGGGAAAGTCAGGGTAATTTCTAAACATGTTTCTTACCATCCCTCAGACAAACTGCTGCTACACTTCATAGTGCTCTAGTATTTTATTTTACATAGCAATGGAACCTAGTGTTGAAAAAACAAATATATGACATTAATGCTGAAAGAAAAAGGCAGTAAACTATTCCAATATATTATCAATATTCTACATATATCTTTAAAACATTAATTAAAAGATAATAGTGTCATTGAAAAATTGCAATTAGAAAGGAACTAATTCATTGAAGGTATAATCTAATTTGGTACTTTACCTGTAATATCAAGAAAATTTATCACTAGTTTTGTCCTTTTAATATCAGTTCTTATTTTATCGTAAGGTGATAATGAGAAATACAGAGATTTACTTATATCCCATAATAAAAAGTATTAAATATATAATAATACTTTCTGATAAGGTAAAAGGTCAGATATAAACTTTGTAGGGTTTCATTATATTTGCTTAGTAGGCAATAGGTCAGGTATAAATTTTGTAGTGTTTCAGTATATTTGCTTAGTAATTATATATTTGCTACCAGTATATTTAATGAACACATACACAGACATACAGTATCTGTATCAGTGTAATTTTACATATTTTCCTTTATACTAGTTTGTATTTCATAAAATCATCATATATTTATTTTATAGTGAGAAAAATAAGCATTTTAATGTTATATTTGCCTCAAAAGCAATTGTAAAAATCCTAAGATGTTTAACAGGAACACATATGTTATTCCAATCAAGATTCTGGAAGTGGAACAGCCCTTTTACTTCAAAGAAATTAACATTTTATTTCAAAGAAATAGACCATGCATTAATTCAAGATTATTTGTTTTGTACAGAAAAAAACAGCTAAAACACTACCATGCACATACTTCTACATCAACAGTTACGAAGTTCAAAACTTGCCAGTACTGAGATGTGAATCCAAAACCAGAAGCCTATCACAGGAAATAGACCAGGCAAGCCTGAATAAAGCTCAGCGGTTTGCGCCAATGTAAGGATATATGAGGATTTACACAAACAGGTAAAATGAAATATGTCCCTCTGTTTTTCTGTAGGATTACTATCCCGTTTCTAACTTATAACACTGAATGAAGAGGAGGAAACTAACTTGCATGGAATTTATTTATCTTGAAAAGAAAATTTAAAAGTTGTGAAGAAAGACACAGAAAAAAGGTCTTTTGGTATTCTACTAAACTTGAATTAATTCAATACTATTTAAAGATCTCAGGAAATTTATCTTAGTTTATTAGTTCTCAACTAAAAGTACTTCTATAATGTTTATTTATGAGGATAAAATTTGTTTGCCACACTATTTTGAGATAATTAAGTTAATTGAATAGAATGTCTTCATCAGATAAAATAAGGAAAAATGTATATCTCAAACATATATTAGATTTACACAATTTTTTAAAATTTATTTTTTAATTGAATGATAACTGCTGTACAGAATTTTGCTCTTTTCTTTCAAATCTCAACATGAATCAGCCATAGATATACATATACTCCCTCCCTTTTGAACCTCCCTCCCAATTCTACCCCTCTAGGTTGATACACAACCCCTGTTTGAGTTTCCTGAGCCATACAGCAAATTCCTGTTGGCTATTTATTTTACATATGGCAATGTAAGTTTCCATATTACTCTTCCCATACATCTCATCCTCTCCTTCCCTCTCCCTGTCTGTAAGTCTATTCTTTATGTCTGTTTCTCCTTTGCTGCCCTGTAAATAAAAATCCACATATTTTAATAGGTATACTTTTTTGAGCTACAACCTTGGTCCAAGGTCCCACCATTCCTCCTCAATTCTTGCCTTTTATGTCTGTTCTCAACCAACTATCCAGCATCTACCTTTTTATGAAAGTATAACTCCTCATCCAAAAAACACCTCAGAGTTCCCTCTCTGTATGGACTTAATCTCTATGTTTTCTCAAAACTTGTATGTTGAACACCTAATCTGCAATGCAACAGTATTATTAAGTGGGGCCTCTGGGAGGTAATTAGGCATAGATGAGGTTATGAGGGTAGAGCATTTGTAGTGGAATCAGTGTCTCACCTTTATAATCAGATTGCTGTCATATACAAAGAGGAAAAAATAGCAGATCTCACTCTCTCTGCATGTGCACAAAGAAGCAGTCATGTGAGCACATGCAAGATGGTGGCCATCTATAAAACAGGAAGCTCTCTGTACCTCCCCAGAAATCAAACCTATCAGCAACTTAATCTTGGACTTCCAGTGCCCAAAACTATAAAAATAAATCTCCCTTATATAAGCCACTCTGTCTACAGCATTTTGTTAGAGCAGTCCAAACAGACTAAAACAGTCTCAAAATGAAAATCAAAGTATTTTGCAATTATCCACAAGGCTGTAAACAATGAGGCTTCTGCTGCTACACCTGCTCCTTCCCACCTGCTACCTCGGCTATGCCCATGCTGGTCTTTCGGCTCTTTATGAACCCACCAGGCTCAGGATCTTGGTGCTTCCTCTTCCCTCTGCCTGCAACAGTATCTAGAGAATTTCAACTCTCATGCTTACCAACTACAGAGGATGTTATCTCATCCAGACAGCCCTCCCTACCTCCATGTTTTAAACATCAACTCCCCACCTGCTAACCCAGGAGCTGCCTATGCTGTGCTGTGCTCAGTTGCTCAGTCACGTCCAGGTCTTTTCCCCACCATGGACTGTAGCGCGCTGGGCTTCTCTGTCCATGGGGGTTCTACAGGCAAGAATACTGGAGTGGGTTGCCAGCCCTCCCCCAGGGGATCTCCCCAACCCAGGGATCAAACCCAGGTCTCCCACACTGCAGGCAGATTCTTAACTGGGTCACCAAGGAAGTCAAAGAATACTGGAGCGGGTAGCCTATCCCTTCTCTGGGGGAACTTCCTGACTCAGGAATCGAAATGGGGTCTCCTGTATTACAGGCGATTCTTAATCTGCTGAGCTACCAGGGAAGAGGGAAGCCCAGGAACTGCGTATAACCCTCCCTTATTTTATTTTTATATCAAGCTTTTATTATGTTACAATCAGTTCAGTTCAGTTCAGTTGCTCAGTCATGTTCAACTCTTTGCGACCCCATGAATCGCAGCACGCCAGGCCTCCCTGTTCATCGCCATCTCCTGGAGTTCACTCAGACTCACGTCCATCGAGTCCGTGATGCCATCCAGCCATCGCATCCTCTGTTGTCCCCTTTTCCTCCTGCCCCCAATCCCTCCCAGCATCACAGTCTTTTCCAATGAGTCAACTCTTCGCATGAGGTGGCCAAAGGACTGGAGTTTCAGCTTTAGCATCATTCCTTCCAAACAAATCCCAGGGCTGATCTCCTTCAGAATGGACTGGTTGGATATCCTTGCAGTCCAAGAGACTCTCAAGAGTCTTCTCTAACACCACAGTTCAAAATTATCAATTCTTCGGTGCTCAGCCCTCTTCACAGTCCAACTCTCACATCCATATATGACCACAGGAAAAACCATAGTCTTGACTAGACGGACCTTAGTCAGCAAAGTAATGTCTCTGCTTTTGAATATACTATCCAGGTTGGTCATAACTTTTCTTCCAAGGAGTAAGTGTCTTCTCATTTCATGGCTGCAGTCACCATCTGCAGTGATGTTGGAGCCCCAAAAAATAAAGTCTGACACTGTTTCCACTGTTTCCCCATCTATTTCCCATGAAGTGATGGGACCGGATGCCATGATCTTCGTTTTCT
Source organism: Oreotragus oreotragus (assembly GCA_006410675.1). Taxonomy (NCBI): domain Eukaryota; kingdom Metazoa; phylum Chordata; class Mammalia; order Artiodactyla; family Bovidae; genus Oreotragus; species Oreotragus oreotragus. Next base: position 156,141 of record SJYX01017054.1, read on the forward strand.
GAATGTTGAGCTTTAAGNTCTTCTAATTTCATGGCTGCAGTCACCATCTGCAGTGATTTTGGAGCCCCCCAAAAAATAAAGTCTGACACTGTTTCCACTGTTTCCCCATCTATTTCCCATGAAGTGATGGGACCGGATGCCATGATCTTCGTTTTCTGAATGTTGAGCTTTAAGCCAACTTTTTCACTCTCCTCTTTCACTTTCATCAAGAGGCTTTTTAGTTCCTCTTCACTTTCTGCCATAAGGGTGGTGTCATCAGCATATCTGAGGTTATTGAAATTTCTCCCGGCACTCTTGATTCTAGCTTGTGCTTCTTCCAGTTCAGCATTTCTCATGATGTACTCTGCATAGAAGTTAAATAAGCAGGGTGACAATATACAATTTTGACATACTCCTTTTCCTATTTGGAACCAGTCTGTTGTTCCATGTCCAGTTCTAACTGTTGCTTACTGACCTGCAGACAGATTTCTCAAGAGGCAGGTCAGGTGGTCTGGTGTTTCCATCTTTTAAAAATTTTCCACAGTTTATTGTGATCCATGCAGTCGAAGGCTTTGGCATAGTCAATAAAGCAGAAATAGATTTTTTTTTTTTTTCTGGAACTCTCTTGCTTTTTTAATGATCCAGCAGATGTTGCTAATTTGATCTCTGGTTCCTCTGCCTTTTCTAAAACCAGCTTGAACATCTTGAAGTTCAAGGTTCACATATTGCTGAAGCCTGGCTTGGAGAATTTTGAGCGTTACTTTACCAGCCTGTGAGATGGGGGAAACTGTGCAGTAGTTTGAGCATTCTTTGGCATTAGAGCATATTTATTCAGAAGATATTATTTTGAAGTTTAACTTTAATGTGAAGGTTTTATTGTTTATTTCACCTGCATAAATAATAACTTCACGTGTCATTTTCAGGGGGAGGAGAGCTTCTCTGGTAGCTTAGCTGATAAAAAATCCACCTGCAATGCAAGATATCCCAATTTGATTCCTGGCTTGGGAAGATCCCCTGGAGAAGAGATAGGTTACCCACTCCAGTATTATGGGCTTACCTGGTGGCTCAGAGGATAAAGAACCCACCTGCAATGTGGGAGACCTAGATTCAATCTCTGGGTCGGGGAGATCCCCTGGAGGAGGGCATGGAAACCCACTCCAGTATTCTTGCCTGTAGAATATTTATGGACAGATGAGCATGGCAGGCTACAGTTAATGGCATCTCAAAGAGTTGGAAACAACTGAGCAACTAAGCACAGCACAGCATGTCTCTTTAGACATTAGTCCATAGGACTCACCTTGTATTTAAACAGAATTATGAATACTAAGAAATATGTAAAATTAATTCATGGCCTTTTAAAAAAGGTATTAAAATGTGCAATGGTATCTTATGCATAACATCTTTTCCTTTCTTTTTAATTTTTCATGTATTGGAATGAAATTAAATTTTATATTTTCTTTTATTAGTGTATTTAAAGTCTATTAGAATCCATTATCATAGTGTTTATCTTATGGTACAGAGTTTTGCTTCTGTAGTTCTTCCCTAGAATATTTGAAACTTCTTCAATTTTGCTTTGGTTAGTTCTAATTTTTATTAATATCCATCCTAATGAAAAATGGTCTTTCCCTCATTGTATTAGCATCCAACCTGAACTGTAAACTTTGGCTGATTTCTGATTATGACAGTTAGTACTTAAGTGTTGTGCTTATTTTTACCAACCTCAACAAACAGAGAACAACCTCAAAGTAAATAAGGCTGCATCTGTCATCCTCAGTCCACTTAATTTATGAAACATGGAAAGAGACATTTGAAAAGTGCAGCATTGTCATTTTGCAAATACTTGTTTAAAAATGTGCCCAACTTGTATAGGCAGGTGAATGTGGAAAACTCTGTTACAAAACAGCATAACAATATCCTTCATTCCTCTGATAAAATTTTGAAATAAAATAAAATAATAAGTTTAATTTTATTATGTTTTCTGTAAATAGTAATTATATATTCAAAGTCATGAAATTTGGTAGAAGTAGTAAATTTATAACATAATTACTAATCACATTGGTGTATATAAGTTTTTCAGCTATGGTGCTCTGCTGAGAGAGCTGACATATAAAGCTTCTCCATCTTTGGCTGCCAAGAATATAATCAATCTGATATCGGCATTGACCATCTGGTGTTGTCCAAGTGTAGAGTCTCCTCTTGTGTTTTTGGAAGATGGTGCTTGCTATAACCAGTGTGTTCTCTTGGCAAAACTCTCTTAGGATTTTCCCTGCTTCATTCTGTACTTCAAGGCCAAATTTGTTTGTTACCCCAGGTATTTCTTGACTTCTTACTTTTGCATTCCAGTCCCCTATAATGAAAAGGACATCTTAGTTCTATAAAGTCTTGTAGGTCTTCATAGAACCATTCAACTTCAGCTTCTTCACATTACTGGTCAGGGCATAGACTTGAATTACTGTGATATTAAATGGCTTGGCTTGGAAATGAACAGAGATCATTCTGTCATTTTTGAGGTTGCATCCAAATATTGCTTTTTGGAATCTTTTGTTGACTATGGTGGCTACTCCATTTCTTCTAAGGGGTTTTGGTTTGCAGTTGTAGATATAATGGTCATCTGAGATAGATTCACACATTCCAGTCCATTTTAGTTCACTGATTCCTAAAATGTCGATATTCACTCTTGCCATCTCTTATTGGTTCACTTCTAATTTGCCTTGATTCATGGACCTAACATTCCAGATTCCTATACAATATTGCTCTTTACCACATCGGACTTTATTTCCATCACCAGTCACATCCACTACTGGGTGCTGGTTTTGCTTTGGCTCCATCTCTTCAGTCTTTCTGGAGTTATTTCTCTACTACTAATCTCCAGTAGCATATTGGGCACCTACTGTCCTGGGGATTTAATCTTTCAGTGTTCTATTTTTTCCCTTTTCATACTGTTCATGGGATTATCAAGGCTAGTATACTGAAGAGGTTTGCCATTCCTTTCTCCAGTGGACCACATTTTACAGAACACTTCACCATGACCTGTTAGTCTTGTGTGGCCCTACAGGGCATGGCTCATAGTTTAGTTGAGTTAGACAAGGCTCCATGTGATCAGATTGGTTAGTTATCTGTGCTGCGATTTTCATTTTGTCTGCCCTCTGATGGAGAAGGATAAGAAGCTTATGGAAGCTTCCTGATGGGAGAAACTGACTGAGGGGGAAACTGAGTCTTGTTCTGATGGTCAGGCCCATGCTCAGTAAATCATTAATCCAACTTTCTGTTGATGGGCAGGGCTGTGTTCCCTCTCTTTTGTTTGATGAGAGGCCAACTATGGTGGAGGTAATGAAGGTAATGACAACCTCCTTCAAAAGGTCCCATGCACACACTGCTGCATTCAGTGCCCCCAACCCTGAAGCAGGCCACTGCAGACCCACGCCTCGGCAAGAGACTCCTGGAAACACATGGACAAGTCTGGGTCAATCTCTTGTGGAGTCAGTGTTCCTTTCTCCTTGGTCTTAGTGCACAAAAGGTTTTGTTTGTGTCATATAAGAGTCTGTTTCCCAGTCCTATGTAAGTTCTGGCATCTCTGTGGTGGAGTTAAAAGTGGTCTCCTCCAAGAGGGCTTATGTCATAGCCAGGTCTACTGAACCCGGAGTCCGTGCTCCTACAGCAATACATTGCTGACCCATAGCTCTATAGGAGATGCTCAAACACAGTTCTGTCTCAGTCTCTGTGGGTCTCTGGGTCCTGGTGTGCACAAGGTTTGTTTGAGTACTCTGAGCATCTCTGGCAGGTATCCGGTTTAACTCTAAACACAATTTTGCCCCTGCTACTGGGGCTTCTGGGGCTTCTGGGGCTCTACGTCTTTCTGGGGCTTCTCCTTTATACTTGGGGTATCTCCTCAAAGTCACTCCAGTGCCACACAGCCATCAGGCCAGCACCACACAGCTGCCACTTCAGCACCACGCAGCCTTCATCCCAGCACCTGCCACCTTCTGGAGTTCTCTGACCTTGGATATGGGGTATACAGTCTATACAGTCAGAGAGGAAAACAAACAAAAAAAAAAGGCTGGGAGCTTACTGTGGCTTATATCATGAACTCCTTAGTGCAAAACTCAGACTTAAATAGCAGAAATTAGGGAAAACCACTATATCAATCAGGTATGACCTAAATCTTGATGAAAGTGAAAGAGGAGAGAGAAAAAGTTGGCTTAAAGCTCAACATTCAGAAAATGAAGATCATGGCATCCGATCCCATCACTTCATTGGAAATAGTTGGGGAAACAGTGGAAACAGTGTCAGACTTTATTTTGGGGGGCTCCAAGATCACTACAGATGGTGACTGCAGGCATGAAATTAAAAGACGCTTACTCCGTGGAGGAAAAGTTATGACCAACCTAGATAGTGTATTGAAAAGCAGAGACATTACTTGCCAACAAAGATCCATCTAGTCAAGGCTATGGTTTTTCCAGTAGTCAAAAGAGGAGAGTGAAAAAGTTGGCTTAAAGCTCAACATTCAGAAAATGAAGATCATGGCATCCGATCCCATCACTTCATTGGAAATAGTTGGGGAAACAGTGGAAACAGTGTCAGACTTTATTTTGGGGGGCTCCAAGATCACTACAGATGGTGACTGCAGGCATGAAATTAAAAGACGCTTACTCCGTGGAGGAAAAGTTATGACCAACCTAGATAGTGTATTGAAAAGCAGAGACATTACTTGCCAACAAAGATCCATCTAGTCAAGGCTATGGTTTTTCCAGTAGTCATGTATGGATGTGAGAGTTGGACTGTGAAGAAGGCTGAGTGCCAAAGAATTGATGCTTTTGAAGTGTGGTGTTGGAGAAGATTCTTGAGAGTCCCTTGGACTGCAAGGAGATCCAACCAGTCCATTCTGAAGGAGATTAACCCTGGGGTTTCTTTGGAAGGAATGATGCTAAAGCTGAAACTCCAGTACTTTGGCCACCTCATGTGAAGAGTTGACTCACTGGAAAAGACTTTGATGCTGGGAGTGATTGTGGGCAGGAGGAGAAGGGGACGACCGAGGATGAGATGGCTGGATGGCATCACTGACTCAATGGACGTGAATCTCAGTGAACTCCGGGAGCTGGTGATGGACAGAGAGGTCTGACATGCTGCAATTCATTGGGTCACAAAGAGTTTGACACGACTGAGCGACTGTACTCAACTGAACTGATGACCTAAATCAAATACCTTATGTTTATACAGTGGAAGTAGCAAATAGTTTCAAGAAATTAGATTTGATAGACAGAGTGCATGAAGAACTGTGGAAGGAGATTTCTATTGTACAGAAGGCAGTGATCAAGATCATCTCCAAGAAAAAGAAATGCAAAAAGGAAAAGCGGTTGTCTGAGGATGCCTTACAAATAGCTATGAAAAGAAGAGAAGCAAAAGGCGAAGGAGAAATGGAAAATATATACCCATTTGAATGCATATTTCCAAAGAAGAACAAGGAGAGATAAGAAAGATTTCCTCAGTTATCAATGTAAAGAGATAAGGGAAAACAATAGAATTGGAAAGACTAGAGATCTCTTCAAGAAAATTAGAGGTACCAAGGAAACATCAAATGATTTAGATGATATTAATAGGTTCAGGTAGAATGAAGTAATTTAATGAGCCCACAGCATTCTTTTTTAATAGCATTAGTGGTTAACTCAGTGATCTGGACCGATTTCAACTTCAGTAATCACACTCCACCTACCTAAATTCTTCCCAGAGTTTCAGCACTTCCCCTCTTTAGACTTCATGCCCCAATGGGCACCTTTTAAATTGCTCCACTGCTTCAGAGGGCAAGTGTGACTGTGTGGAATGCGGCAGTTCCTCTCTGTTGATGGGAAATACTATCATATCCAGGGGCTCCCATCACTGTGAGCTGGGAGGAAGTCTGCTGTGGGAAAAATCACACCTGCATTCAGAGCTGCCGCTCAGGAGAGCCCAGTCAGTGAATGACAACCGTTTTCAGAGTATGGCGTCTCCCACTTTCTGCAGCTCTTAACCTCATGAGCTAAGACACGTGTGGGTTTTGGCCAAGCTCTGATGGCTTCCCATCTGTCTGTCCAGGCTTTTCCCCTCCTGGAGGAATAGCTGAATGGGAGGATGCAACTGAGGCACGCCCTGGATACACTGCTTTGGCTATTACATTCAGAGGACTTCCTTGATCCCTTTAACCCATGAGACAATCCCCTGTTCCAAACCCCAAGCCTGTTGGAACAAATCTTTTCAAGAATCAGAAAAAACTGTCTTAGGACCCAAACCAGCCTACCTCTTCATCCCAATTAAGTTTACTTAGTTATCACTATGATTCAAAATGACCCTTTTCTTACTATGTTCTGATATGGACTATGCTTCTCAAATAGTTTCAATGGACCCACCCAGAGGGCTAGTAGAAGGCATGTGCTTTACATAAATGAACACTGACCTACACTTGCAGATTTCCATCCTGACAGATGATCACATTAGCTCGACAGAGGCTAGCAATAGAGGTTAGCTGTAAGATGCACTAAGACAGAGCACTGGGCAGTGTCTGCATTACGGGCCGCTGTGCTCACAAGTGCCCTGGTGTCCTTGAGTGCCTACTCCCTCTCTGAAAGGACACAGCCAACTCACAAGGGGCTGGTAATTTGTTCAGCCTTTAGTCTCCCTCCATGCTGGAAGAACCTCTTTGCTTTTTAATCAGAATCTTAGCTGGCACCTCATTAAGTTACAAGTATGAGATTAAAAACAGTATTTCATTGTTTTAAAGTACAAATGTATACCAGTTACTCAGACAGTTAATGAGAACGACGAGGCTGTTTGGGTGACTATAAAAACTTGTAATTGGGGTGACAGATGACAGAGTCTCAGCGCTCCATTGATTTCTGTATTGTTTTGGCTGTACAGCAGCAACAAGGTCTCGATTTGCAAACAGAAGAGGTAGTATTGTGTAGTTTTATGAAAGTGAGTACACATTGGTCTAAATTCTAAAACCCCAGTGCAGTCACAGCCTTCTGAACCAGGCCTGACAAGGAAGGCCTGCAAGAAGTTTGGCACCTTGCCAGAGGTTTGAACATAATATGTCAACTTGATGGTTCCTGCTGACCTACTCGTGGTCTTCAAGTGCCATTCTGAATGCAACACATGATAGATGTTTTAGTTAGGTGGGTTTTTTTTTTTTTTTCAGTTTGTATTAGTGTTTCAATATTATACATTTAAAGACACACACTTTTTTTGAATCAAACGTTTATGGAAACTTCAATCAGTTCCAACAGAATGCCAGGTCCCGTGGGACAATCTGAAAACCACTGCTGCCGTCCCAACATGCCCAGTTATTTTGAGAGCCTTTGGCAAAGCGTCATTTCATCTCCTTTTCCATTTTGGCCTTTTCTTCCCAAATGTCAGGCTCAACGTGATCCATCAATATTTACTGAGTGCCTGTCCCCCCAGAGGCAGGGCACTGTGCTTGGTTACAGAATAAAGATAGTATCATTTTGTAAGACAAATTAACAGTCTACTCTGAGCTAAGAGTTGTGAGCAGCATGTAAGTGTGTTCCAGCTGGCAAAAGTCATTGACTGGGGCCCAGGTGATACTGGGCTGGCTTTATAGGGTTTCTCTAAATGGCTCCTACCTCACCGTGGCATTAGAGGAGAGTTGTGGCAGCCTTGTTGGGAAATGGCATTTCTTTGGCCCTCCGATGTATCAGCAGTAGAGACCACCCAGAAACCAGGCACTGTCATGGTTCCTTGAGTGGAGGACATGCTTTGGTCTCACAGTGAGGCTGTCTTGCTCCCTAGCAGGAGTGCCAAGGTGGCTGGGCGAGAAATTACATGACTGTATAAGAAACAGGTCTGTGTACAAGCAGAATGGCATTTGGTGTCTCAAAGTTGTTGTTGTTGTTTTACTGCAAAGCTGTCCTCTGGAAGGCATCAGAACCTTCCCATGACCAGGAGAGAGAGAACTAGGCTGTTTGCTCTATGAGGCTGCCTTGAGGCCAGAAGAAAGTTCCCAGCATGTCAACTAATGGAAAAATCCATTCATAGGGCAGGAGGAGAGATAAGATAGTGAGGGAAACCCACCCAGAGAGGGAAATCAGAGTCACTTTCTGAATCACCCACTACACAGAAAGGGCAGGAAGGCAGTATTAAATTTGGATATTGTAAAACAGGAAACACAACTGGTACACAATAGAATGTTTAAATCACATCTTAACTGACAGGAAGCTGCGGAGAGTCACAGCCATTGCCTGAACACCAGGCAGATTTGAAACTAGGAGTTGCTCTTGTCACTTTTCATCCAACTAGCATTTTCATCTCAATATTCTGGAATGATCCAAGGTTAGCATATGTGTTAATATGTGTAAATGGATTTGTGCATCTCAGCATAGGAGACAGGGGTGGGCCAGACAGCTGGCTGGGCCAATCAGGATCCCCACTCCCACATAGCCTGGCAGAGCCAGAAAGGGGGTCATGGATTGGAAAGAGTAGGAAATCCCCATCTTGTTGAAAGGACAGTACTAGTGTAACACAAACATTTCCCCAAACTTTCTCTACTTCAAACAGTCAAATGAATTCCAGGAACTCTGCATGGAGACATTGCCACCCTGCTGGCATAGGTGTCAGCAATGGCCCCTTTCCCAGAATTGTGGTCAGTGACATGGTTGTTTACCTTGCCTAGCCTATGTGGTCCATGGCACTCATGAATGATGGGGTTGAAAAGAGGAACCCCTGGTTAATCCAGTCATTCAAAAAGCCTCGGATTGCTCCTACAGGGTACATGGTCCTCATTGGGCCCCTCCTTCCCCATTTTGGTTTGTACCACTCTAGTAGAATTTGTGGCCTTGAAGAAGGTCAAATAGAAATTGATAATGGTCAGCCCTAGGCTGGTAAAGNACTCCCACATAGCCTGGCAGAGCCAGAAAGGGGGTCATGGATTGGAAAGAGTAGGAAATCCCCATCTTGTTGAAAGGACAGTACTAGTGTAACACAAACATTTCCCCAAACTTTCTCTACTTCAAACAGTCAAATGAATTCCAGGAACTCTGCATGGAGACATTGCCACCCTGCTGGCATAGGTGTCAGCAATGGCCCCTTTCCCAGAATTGTGGTCAGTGACATGGTTGTTTACCTTGCCTAGCCTATGTGGTCCATGGCACTCATGAATGATGGGGTTGAAAAGAGGAACCCCTGGTTAATCCAGTCATTCAAAAAGCCTCGGATTGCTCCTACAGGGTACATGGTCCTCATTGGGCCCCTCCTTCCCCATTTTGGTTTGTACCACTCTAGTAGAATTTGTGGCCTTGAAGAAGGTCAAATAGAAATTGATAATGGTCAGCCCTAGGCTGGTAAAGTGCAGGCAACACATTTGCTCTTGGGAAGGTTATCCAGTGAGTCCCGCGAGCAGGGTGTACAGGGCACTTAAGAGTTTAAAAGAAATTTCATTCTTTTCACCTCCTTTTGTTGACTTTTTTTTTTTTTTCAGTTTGTATTAGTGTTTCAATATTATACATTTAAAGACACACACTTTTTTTGAATCAAACGTTTATGGAAACTTCAATCAGTTCCAACAGAATGCCAGGTCCCGTGGGACAATCTGAAAACCACTGCTGCCGTCCCAACATGCCCAGTTATTTTGAGAGCCTTTGGCAAAGCGTCATTTCATCTCCTTTTCCATTTTGGCCTTTTCTTCCCAAATGTCAGGCTCAACGTGATCCATCAATATTTACTGAGTGCCTGTCCCCCCAGAGGCAGGGCACTGTGCTTGGTTACAGAATAAAGATAGTATCATTTTGTAAGACAAATTAACAGTCTACTCTGAGCTAAGAGTTGTGAGCAGCATGTAAGTGTGTTCCAGCTGGCAAAAGTCATTGACTGGGGCCCAGGTGATACTGGGCTGGCTTTATAGGGTTTCTCTAAATGGCTCCTACCTCACCGTGGCATTAGAGGAGAGTTGTGGCAGCCTTGTTGGGAAATGGCATTTCTTTGGCCCTCCGATGTATCAGCAGTAGAGACCACCCAGAAACCAGGCACTGTCATGGTTCCTTGAGTGGAGGACATGCTTTGGTCTCACAGTGAGGCTGTCTTGCTCCCTAGCAGGAGTGCCAAGGTGGCTGGGCGAGAAATTACATGACTGTATAAGAAACAGGTCTGTGTACAAGCAGAATGGCATTTGGTGTCTCAAAGTTGTTGTTGTTGTTTTACTGCAAAGCTGTCCTCTGGAAGGCATCAGAACCTTCCCATGACCAGGAGAGAGAGAACTAGGCTGTTTGCTCTATGAGGCTGCCTTGAGGCCAGAAGAAAGTTCCCAGCATGTCAACTAATGGAAAAATCCATTCATAGGGCAGGAGGAGAGATAAGATAGTGAGGGAAACCCACCCAGAGAGGGAAATCAGAGTCACTTTCTGAATCACCCACTACACAGAAAGGGCAGGAAGGCAGTATTAAATTTGGATATTGTAAAACAGGAAACACAACTGGTACACAATAGAATGTTTAAATCACATCTTAACTGACAGGAAGCTGCGGAGAGTCACAGCCATTGCCTGAACACCAGGCAGATTTGAAACTAGGAGTTGCTCTTGTCACTTTTCATCCAACTAGCATTTTCATCTCAATATTCTGGAATGATCCAAGGTTAGCATATGTGTTAATATGTGTAAATGGATTTGTGCATCTCAGCATAGGAGACAGGGGTGGGCCAGACAGCTGGCTGGGCCAATCAGGATCCCCACTCCCACATAGCCTGGCAGAGCCAGAAAGGGGGTCATGGATTGGAAAGAGTAGGAAATCCCCATCTTGTTGAAAGGACAGTACTAGTGTAACACAAACATTTCCCCAAACTTTCTCTACTTCAAACAGTCAAATGAATTCCAGGAACTCTGCATGGAGACATTGCCACCCTGCTGGCATAGGTGTCAGCAATGGCCCCTTTCCCAGAATTGTGGTCAGTGACATGGTTGTTTACCTTGCCTAGCCTATGTGGTCCATGGCACTCATGAATGATGGGGTTGAAAAGAGGAACCCCTGGTTAATCCAGTCATTCAAAAAGCCTCGGATTGCTCCTACAGGGTACATGGTCCTCATTGGGCCCCTCCTTCCCCATTTTGGTTTGTACCACTCTAGTAGAATTTGTGGCCTTGAAGAAGGTCAAATAGAAATTGATAATGGTCAGCCCTAGGCTGGTAAAGTGCAGGCAACACATTTGCTCTTGGGAAGGTTATCCAGTGAGTCCCGCGAGCAGGGTGTACAGGGCACTTAAGAGTTTAAAAGAAATTTCATTCTTTTCACCTCCTTTTGTTGACTTTTTTTTTTTTTAATTACAGTAAAAATCCACAAAACACAATGAGCCACTTGAAAGTGTACAGTTCAGTGGTTTTAGTGTCTTTGCAATGTACAACCACCAGCTCGCTCTGGTTTTACAAATTTTTCATCACTCCATAAAACACTCCATCTCTATTAAGAAGTCATTCCCCTTTCCCTTTGGCCATCACCTAAGTAACCACTCATCTCTGTCTCTCTGAATTTGCTTATTCTGGACATATCATATAAATGGGGTCATTCAACATGTGACCTTCTGTCACTGACTTCTTTTACTTAGCATAATATTTTCAAAGTTCCTTCAAGTTGCTGCATGTTTCAGTACTTCATTCCTTTTGATGGCTGAATACTGTTTCATTGTATGTATAGACCACAATTTGTTTATCCTATGTCCACGGATGGACATTTGGGCTGTTTCAATCATTTGGCATTTACAAATAATGCTGCTACAAATGTGTGTCTTAAGTTTTCTGTGTGGACACAGGTTTTCATTTCTCTTGGATAGATACTCAAGGATAGAATTGCCGGATCATGTGGTAATTCTATGTTTAACTTTTTGAGAAACAAACTATCTTCCATAGTGACTGTAACATTTTACATTCCCACCAGTATGAAGGTTCCAGTTTCTCCACATCCTCACCAATACCTGTTATTATCTTTATGATAGCCATTCTAGTGTGTATGAAGTAGTATCTCATTTGTGGTTTTGACCTGCATTTCCTTAATGACCAGTGATGTTGAACACCTCTTCATGTGCTTATTGGTCATTTGTAATCTTCATTGGAGAAATGTCTATTTGAGTCCTTTGCCCAGTTTTTAGTTGTGTTGTCTTGGTAAGTTTTAAGAGTTCGTTATATAGTCAGGATATTAAACACTTACAGATATATGATTTGAAAATATTTTCTCCCATTCTCTAAGTTTTTTTCACATTCTTAATAAGGCCCTTAGATGGACAAAATTTTTAAATTCTTATTAAGTCTAATTTTTCTATTTTTAATTTTGTTGCTCTTGGTTTTGGTGACAAATCTAACAATCCATTGCCAAATCCTAGGTCATAAAAATTTAGCCCTGTTTTCTTCTAATAGTTTTAGCTCTTATATTTAGGTTGTTGGTCTATGTTGAGTAAATTTTCCTCCATAGTGTACTGCCATGGTTGATTTTCTTACGTTGAACTACTCTCACATTCCTGGGGTAAATTCCACTTTGTCATGGTGTACGATCCTCGCAAAGTGGTGTTGGATTTGGTTTGCTGGTATTTTGTGGAGGATTCTTTTTATCTATATTATAAGGATACTGGTCTGTGATTTTCTTGTGGTATCTTTGTCTTGCTTTGGTATTAGGGTAATGCTGGCCTTATAGAATGTGTTTCGAAGTATTCCTTCCTCTTCTATTTTCTTGGAAAGAGTTTGAATAGGATTAATGTTTAAATTTTAAATGCTTGGTACAATTCACCAATGAAGTCTGGGTTTTGGTGGGGAGGTTTTGGATTACTGATTCAATTTCTTTACTTGTAGATCTGTTCATGTTTTATATTTCTTCTTGAGTCAGTTTTGGTAATTTCCATGTTTCTAGCAACTTTGTTGGCATACAACTGCTTATAGTATTTTCTTATAATCCTTTTAATTTTTGTAAGGTTGGTAGTAACATCTCTGCTTTCATTTCGAATTTTAGTTGTCTTTTTTTCTTAATGAGTCTAGCTAAAGATTTGTCAATTTCATTGATTCTGTATATCCATTCTTTTTTTATATGCCAATAAAAAAAGAATGGATATACGTTTAAGCATAACTAGCTCATTTTGCTGTACTGCTGAAACACGACATTGTAAATCAACCATATTCCAATAAAATTAATAATAAAAATTAAAAAGCATATTGCAAGAAATATATGCAGAAATTTTAAAAATTGGGTACATTGTACTTCCATTTTCATTCATCCCAAAGCATTTTCTAATTTCCTTAGTGATTTCTTCTTTTTTAACTATAATTGGTTATTGTAGTGTGTTGTTTGATTTCCACATATTTGCAATATTATCAGTTTTCCTTCTGTTTTGGATTTCTAGCTTCATTCTATTTGGTCAGATAAGATACTTTCTATAATCCCAATCTTTTAAAATTTATTGATAATTGTTTTATGACCTAATATATGATCTATCCTGGAGAATGTTCCATGTACACTTGAGAAGAATGCATGTTCTGCTCTTGCTGGGTAGAGTACTGTCAAATGGACAGTTCTGTCAATTTTCCTTCATATCTTATGGAGCTCTGTTGTTTGGTGTGTATGGATAACTTGTTATATCTTCTTAATGAATTGATCCTTTTATCAATAAAAGGATAACATTGTCTCCTGTAAAAATTTTACACTTAAAATTTATTTTGCCTGATATTTTGTAGCCACTTCCACTTTCTTTTGGTTATTATTTGCATTAAATATCTTTTCCATCCTTTCACTTTAAATCTCTCTGGATCTAAATTGAGTCTCCTGTAATCAGCATATAGTGGATGTCATTCAGTCACTAAGTCATGTCTGACTCTTTGTGACCCCATGGACTGCAGCATGCCAGACTCCTCTGTCTTCCACTATCTCCCAGAATTTGCTCAAATTCATGTCCATTGAGTGGGTGATGCTTTCTAACCATCTTGTCCTCTGCAGCTCTGTTCTCCTATTGCCCTCAATCTTTCCCAGCATCAGTCATTTCCAATGAGTTGGCTCATCAACTCATTGCCAGAACCCCCTGGACAGTATATACTTAGATCATGTCTTTTTAAGATTCATTTTGCCAAAAAAAAAAAAGAATAAAAATTCATTTTGCCAATATCTGTCTTTTAATTGGTGAGTTTAGCCCATTTACATTGAAAGTGATTACTGATAATGAGGAACTTCCCCCTGCCATTGTGCTACTTGTTTTCTACATGTCACATCTCTTTTTCCTCAGTTCCTCCAATACAGTTTTCATTTGTGTTTGATGGACTTTTTTCTAGTGTACCATGTTGATTCCCTCTTCATTTCCTTTTCTGTATCTTTTATTTTCTTAGTGGTTACCATGGGGATAGAATTAACATTCTAAATTTATATAGCAATCTAGTTTGATAAACTTTCTTTTCCTTTTAAATAGACTATAATTTCAGAGCAGTTTTAGGTTCACAGCAAAGCAGAGCAAAAAGTACACTGAACTCCCCACATATTGCCTGCCCCACCTCCTCCACCTCATACACACATAGCCTCTCCTGCTCTCAATATCCCACACCACAGTGCTACATTTGTTGACTGATGAACCTATACTGATACCAAAGTCCAGAGTTTATATTAGGATTCACTCCTGATACTGTATATTCTGTAGGTTTTGACAAATATATCTACCATTATAGTATCATAGAGAGTAGATTCACTGTCCTAGAAATCCGGTGCTTCACATATTCATGCCTCCCCCCAACTCTTGGTAACCACTGACCTTGATCAACCCCTTAATAACTACAATAGCCAATATTTATGAAGTGCTTACTGTATAAAAAAAGACCATATTATAAACTTTTCAAACAGCCTTATGAATTGCCCATTTTACAGAATCTAGATCAAAGAAGTTACCAGTTATCCAAAGCCACCTAGCTACAAAGTGGCAGAGCCAGGATTCAAGCTGAGTTTGTCAGAGTCGGGAGACAGCTTTTTATCATTCACCCTGCTGTCTTGATGCAGATGAAGATGATGGTGAGAATGGTGAGGGCAATCATGGTGATAATGGCAGCAATGATGGCATCTAGCATTTATGGCAGTAGTGCTTACACAGTGCCAGGCGCTGTGTCCAGTGTCTTATCTCGTCAGTCTTCACACCTACTCCAGGAAAGAGCTATCACTATCATAACAGGAACCTCCCTGAAATGCACAGAACCTGCTAAGTAGAGGCAGCGACTACGACTGCAGACTTCATTTTGACTATCCACCATCTCTCTCTAGGTCTGAAGACAGCAAAAACATAAGACAAGTTCTTTCCCTGAAAATTGGTTGGCTTGGTTTTTGAAGTTCAAAATCCAAGGACTTAGACTTGACATCATTAGACTCCTCCTTTTCCAAGAACACATGAGGTCTGACAGCACTGCTTTCCTACGGGCAGGGCAGATTCTGCCTTTGGCTGTCCAGCCTTAGTTATTGTCTTTCTTGTCAAAGGAGGACTACCCCCAGGCTTCTAGGTACACAAGTAGGGCTCAGAAATAACCCCCTAATCGGCCTCATCAGCTTTGAAGGAGGCCACTGCAGGAGGGGCCTAAGTAGGCCACCACTTTAACCCAGTTACATGAGGGCAGCTGTAATCCAGGCTGATCATGTCTTGCTAAGCTCTCTCAGCGGGGTGGGGGAAATGTCCAAAAACTGCTTCCTGTGCCCAATTATCCCTGGATCTCACTGCAGACACTCCTTCCCTTTCTGGAAGAGCCTGGCCTCTAGACTACAAGGGCCAAGTTTAATTAGAGTGGCTGCCAGGACTGAGGGAAGGTTGGAGGCAGTTTCCAGCTGTAGTGAATGTCTATGGCTTAGGCTACCCCAGGGGCTGCCAAGGTGCTGCTTCTCCTTGAAAGGCCCACCAGCTAACCCTTCTTCCACCTTGCTGGAGGAGGTGAGGAAGTCACTGTCTACCTCTGTACAGGCCGGACAACTGCTTACCCAGGGAGTTCAGGACAGGCTGCACTCCTTTCCCCTGCACACACACCCCCACCCTCTGCTCATCTCTGGCAATAAGCAGCCCCAGAGATCCCCAGGGCAGCAGGCCGAGCGAAACCAGAGCTGTTGGGGGTGGCTGGCCTGGCTCCCTCCCTGCCAGTTGGCACAGTGGGCTTCCCGATGTAGGTGCACTCCATCTCCTTTCTCTCGCCCCATGAAACACCTGCCCCAAGAGAGCTCAGCAAAGGGGGCTTCCTCAGATCAAGAAGCCGAAAGTTTGCCTGGCCTGGGTGGATGCTGGCAGGGAAGAAAGAGAGGACGGAGTGTCAGGAGGAGACTATATGCTAAAGTTCAGAATTTTTTCCAAATGGATTCTCTCTACCAGGAGGGTGACTCTCATGGAGAAGAGGAAGAAGAATCAAAAGTTAACAATGATGGCATTTCAGTGACTCTAAGACACTTCAGGTTGAAAGATGGCTGCTCTTTTATGTACTATTGAAAAAGTTGCCAATTAAACTGTCATGCCACTGACTAAGGTGCATTCCAGATCTGGAGATATTAAAATTATATTTTTAGAAAATGTCTTAGCGTCAATGAAATACAGAAAAAAAAATGCCTTAAAACTGAGGTTATCGGTCTCTTACACACCCCACAGACCCCAACCACACAGGACACAAGAAAGCACAGTGCGTGAGTATAGTCAGAAGCCCTAGCAACTCCTGCCCTCTGAGAACAAGCCTAGTAACCATGCTGCCTGGAACAGGACCCCTTACACTGGACAGGACACTGCAGTTTATAAAGCCCTCTCACACTCACTTATCTCACTTGCTGTCTCACCTGGAGTTCAGAGAGGTCTGACTTTGCCAAGGGGACCTGGGACCTAAGAGCGGATGGAGAGCCGGGACCACAGCCCCCATCTGCTGAGCTCCACCACAAGACTCTTCCAACGACCACAGGACGACCACTACCTCAGAGAGGGTAGGAGACAGACTAGTGAGGGTGTAACGGAGTGACTTAAACCCTTTTCCCAATGAAACTACTTACAGAACCTCAGTGTACAAAGCAGAATAAACGTGGAGTTGTTTTGGGTGAAACAAGGGGAAAGGCCGGAAACTAACCCACTCTGCCCCCACCCAGCCCTCATCCTGAGACGGCCCCTCAGAAAGCTCCCAAGAGTTCCTGAAACTCTAAGGAACAATCTCCGAACCTCTGGGATTAAGGGGCTTCAACTCTCTTGGTAATATTCTTTTTCAAAGTTGGATTTAGACATTCTTCTTCATAACCTTTTGGCATGTCTTAAAATTTTCATTAAAAAATGGCACTGGTATAGATAGGCAGGTCAAAGAGCTAACTCACAACCTGGAAGCTTTAAGTCAGAACAAAACCAAACAAAAAGTTTGCTTTCAACTATGAGCTGGGCTGAGGCCTGGGTATTGAGATTCTTTGTAAAGCTCCCTAGGTGATTCTAATATGAAGGAAAATTTACAAGCCCCTGTATCAGCAGCATCCCGTCAGCTCCAACACTCTGGAAATCTGAGGGTGTCCTGGACCACACAGGAAGGCCTCTAGGGGGCGGAATACTGGAGAGTCCTGGGTCTTCCTGAAAACAGGAGGACACTGGGGACTCCTGGTAACTAGGGAAGGAGCAGCTGAAGGGACAGTAAAGCGGGCAGCACCTCTTGCAAGCCCCTGGATGTCGAGGAAAGGGGGAGGGAGGGTGGCAGAGAGCAGGGAGAACTGGCGGCTGGAGCAGAGGTGCAGCTGGGGATAGGTCATTTGTCAGCCTGACATCGGTGGCTCTCTGTCCCTCTGCTGGCCTTGGCAAACCAGGACAAGGGGAAACCTCGTTGGGGGATCTGACTGTAACCATTCAAGCTGCTCCCTATGCCTCAGAGGTGACACATTCCATGGGCTGGTGGGGCTTTTGCCACGCAAACACCAACGCTGCCTATGTGCCCCAGGGAGTGGAACGGGGACCCTGGAGGGGATAAACAGCTGCAGGGGATGCGGAAAAGCAGTTGATGCCTGGCCCGCCCCCCAACCAGAGGTCTAGAGAAGGGTCAGGTGAAAGAGATGCTGTCTCTGTTCTATAGCCTCACAACACTGCCTCCTCAGCCTGAATCCTGGCTACTTGCGACCCCTAAAGAGGAGCAAGATGGGGCCCTCCAGCTGGAGGTACCCAGGCCAAAGGCACACAGCCCCATGCAGGAGAACTCAAGAGATGGGCCATAGCTTGTGTGGCCAAGGTTTCTCACTCGGGTAACCATGGTGCCTCCCACCATTTTGCAAAACTCAGGGATAAGAGTGTGGTTCACGGAACACGTTCCAAGGACCAGGTCCTTGCCCTCAAGGAGCTCAACGTCTACAGAGGGACAGAGCACCCTAATGAATTCCAAAATGGGGAGGCAAAGCGGTGTCCTGGAGTGAGCACCAGGGGCTGCGGAAGCTGAGTGGAAGGGTACCTCATGCATACTGGAGCTCACAGAAGACTGCATGCAGGAGCCTACACTGGAGCTGAGTGAGACCTTTGGACAAGCAGGGAGATGGGGCAGCTGAGAAGACAGCCCAAAGAACAAGGCAAAGAAGCGGGAAACCACAAGGCGTGACCAAGGGGAGTTCAACAAGGCTGGAACAAAGGGTCTGCTACGGGTGGGTCTTCATGGGACATGGAGGTGAGGAGATGAAGCCTAGGTGTTTACAAGGCCCCAGGGAAGTGATGCAGCCAGATCTCCACTGGAAACTGCTGCCTGCAGTAGTGTGTACAGACTGGAACAGAGACCTTCGACAGACGCCTGAGCCCTGGAGAGGTTGCCGTGGACTATGTCATCTTTCTGACACAGAAGGGCCACAGGCCCACCTTCTCTCACTCCCCTCTGGCAGCCTCTACCCCTGGGCCGGCCCTGGCCCAGCCCTGTGCAGCACCATCTTGTTTGTAGGCCTTTCGGCTCTGCTCTGTAGCTCACCAGGGTCAGGTAGGGCTGCTGGCAGCAGAGGCAAAGATGGGCCTGACTCCTCTACCTCAGCACTCACGCGGTCCACCTTCTGCAGCACCGCCTGGTTCTCCTCCCGTTCCTCTCAGGCCCGGAGCCCCCTGCTGAGGGTCTGCCCAGTCATCCCAGCACCCCAGATGGGCAGCAGAGCCCAGGGGTCAGGGTGCTGAGCACCTAACCTCTGGAGCCTCACAAAACCGGCTCCTAGGCCAGCTCCTCCACTGGTTAGCTCTGAGTCCCAGTTTCTCAGTGTCTGCCTATACCACAGGGACAGCACGAGCAGCCCACTCGCCGTGCTTTTGAGGGGATTTAGTGCCCTGCGTGTCACGTGGGTGCAGCTCTAGTGTTACTGACAGAGAACCTGGGGTCACAAGCAAATGAGTGACTTGCCCAAGATTGTGGATTTGTGGTCCAGGATGGGAGGGCCCATCCACTCTGAAGGCCAAGGCTTCTGACTCCTGGCCAGTGAAGGAAGCCCACTCGCACTGGAGGCCCCTGTGGCTAGCTGTGCCCCCTGTAGAAGCAGCAGCGCCGGCAAAAGTCTGAGGACAGTGTCTCTCTGGTGTGCAGGTGGGCATGGCTAATCACAGTCACCACGGGGTTCTCAGTCGGGAGCCCTAGAAAGCCAGGTCCAACTGCTCCCCAGGGGCAAATTACCTCCACATGGCACGGTCTGACCTGTGTCAGCCTTGGCCCTGTGCTGAACAGAGCTGGCCCCCCAGAAACTTGGGATGAGGGAGCCTGATCGCATCTGGTTTTAGAGTGCCTCCTGTAGTTCAGTCCTCTAGCGCATGTGGGGTCCCTTGAGGCCAGCAGATGTCCCAGCCAACAAGCCCTGTGAAGAGCATACGGCCTGCTGGATCCCTGGTGGGAGCAGGCAGTGGTGGGGCTTCAAGGCCACACGACTTGAGCCATGCGACTCCGGGGGCAGAGCTGTGCTGAGCAAGCCCACTGCCCCATGGTGGTCTCCCACAGCCTGGATGGCCAATGGCCCCTTCTGTCTACTTTTCAAAGCAGGAGCCCTTCCTTCTGAGAGGCTTCTGGGAAGCAAGGCCAAGACTCGCAGGTTCTCACAAATCTTTTAATGACAGTAAATGAAGGAAACATTTAACAGTAAGTGCCATGGTGAGGGTTCCTTTTCATCCAGGGATCTTCAACGACAGAAATACCTCAATCTAACATTCAGAGTGCGAAGTACACAAATTAATGATCATTTATTTCCAAAGGTGACTGCAGAAACCATTTTGGTACAATCAAAAGGGTTTTACAAAACAGAGAAAACATTACAAAATGTCCCAAGAGGTGAGCAAACTGGCAGGGGCACAGAGCACCCAAGAAGCAGCTTGGCGAAAGTACTCATCTACTCATCTTGCAGCTGGTTAGGGAACTCACAGAAACTGGTTCTCCAAGGGAGTCACTGTGGGGGCAAGCGCCAGGGAGGGGGTGTGCCCAGGACATAGCAATCTCCCCTTGAGAATGAGGAAGGGCTGTGGGGGGGCGGGGGGGGTGGCGGCAACAGAGGCAGCGCCAATTTCCGGGCAGAAAGTTACAAGCTGAGCTATCTTAGTCTCTCTACCACAATAACACCGACAGAAATGAAGAATTCTTCCAAATGTAATACAAAGCTGACACCAAAAGCAAGCAGGTTTCCAAAACAATAGTTTGGCTTGAAGTGACTTTTTTGTGTGTTTTGTGCCCCGAGTAGCTAACCAGTGTAGAAAATGTCACGAGAGCAACAGTAAGCGACTAGGTTTTCCTGAGCACAAGGGACTCACTGTATGTACAGAAGAGGAAGGCTCATTCCCACTTACAGACCCGCCCCAACCTCAGAGGGCAGGGCAGCCTGGGCAGTGAGGACGCCCCTCCTCAGAGTCCGGGGCTTTGCTCCCGATGCCCTCCCTGAGGCCTGCTCCCCATTTACCAAAACCAGCACGGGCATTCTGTCTTATAGTGGCCATACTGGCCCTTCTCCCCTTGCCCACCTTCCCATCTCCCCGTCAGATGACCAACATCGACAAATCCAAGGAACTCTTTTCTGGCCAAGGTATGTGTGTGTGTGTGTGGGGGGGCGGGGATGAACGGTCTTCCACTAGCCCCCCAACACCAGTGCCATGCCGACAACCTGCTCTCTGCGTGCAGCTGTGTCTGCCCCCACGGAACAGTGCACTGAAGTATCAACGAGCACAAACTGCAAAACCCCAAGGGAGGCTGCAGTCGAAGGGATGGTCTGAGAGCTGGGCTTGAGGCACCAGATGGGAAAGGGCCCCGAACTCCCCACCCCACATCATGGCCACCCTGCCCGCAGCTTCTGTGAATGCTGAGAAGCCAGTCCCGAGAGAGAGAGAAGGTTGAGTGGGGGAAACTGAGTCTATAGCTTCCTCACAAGCTGACAGAGAAACACATCACTGGGCCTCCAAAAAGAAGATGGACCGAATCATCTTTGGTATGCAGAACCAAATAGAAGGGGTGGAGGGTGGGGTGGGGTGGGGGCTACAAGCAGGTGGGACCAGCTTGTTATTTGGAGCTGATGCCGTAAGTTGGCCAGCTGAACAGACTGTTCTCATTGGCCCAGATCATCAGCTGAGGCTACCTAGGGGCTGGAGGGAATACTCCTTTTCCCTTGCTAGGGCTGTTGTAAAAGAAAGTGTCCACTTCTACAAACACCCTCCCAGACACATATGGAACTCCCACACACTGGCAAACGGCATATGGAAACTTGGCCAGGCTGGCTAGGGAAGCTCCTTGGCACTAAGAGGAGAGCCCCAGGGAGGCGCAGGAAAGCCTGGCCCCATGGTGGTGGGGGCCACCCTCCAAGGCAGGCCACTGAGGGTCGGGCCAGGTCACCTCTCCACGTGGGCCTGGCCCAAGGGAAGAGTCAGATACAGTCCAGTTCAGATGCCTGCTGCTTCCCAGCACCTCACAGGCCATGACTCCCTGTGGACCCAGTGGACAGGGCTTGCTCTCTGTGCCCTCCCCTCCGTGTTTCTGAGAGCACCTGGCCCCCAGAAGCAGTGCACCCCCCTTCCCCGGACAGGTGCACCTGCTGCCAGCTTGGCCAAGCCAGGCACATGGCTTACGCTTTCTTCTTTCCTGCCAAGCAGCAGCGAAGTGGCAGCCAGCCAGGGGCACTGAGCCACAGCCAGGGCAAAGACGAGCTTTCGGAGGCAGGCCAATGTGAGGAAAGCGTGAGCTGACTGGCACCCTGCACCAGGCCCAGACAGGGAGGAAGAGAGCACTCTGCCACTGTGCCCTTGTGGCGCAGCGTCTGTGCCACCCAAGCTGCTGGCCCCCAGCTGAGGCAGAGATTCCAGCCCGGCACAGGACAGACCTCCAGGGGCTCCTCCTATGACCTCACTCTAACCTTTTATTTTGTAAAGAGGTCAAAGGAGCACTGAGGCCTGGCCTCCTTGGCCACGCCCACACACAGCCAGTAGGCGGGGTGAAACCAGCCACTCAAGAGGTACCTCTTCTGGTGGCAACCCAGAGCATACCACCCTCCTGCAAGCCCACACCCTGGGAATTGATGGCATCAATGCCAGCGTCCCTCTGCAAAGAGATGGGCCCCTCCATGGACGCTTCCCCAGGCCTCGCCCTGCTAGAAGAGACTCCTCCATTCTGCTGCCTCCAGTAAGTCCACTTGCTAAAATAATGACTACTGAGTCACTGAAACTCAATCTAGGTCTGAAACAGTAACACCTGGAATACTGAAGGAGCCCAGGGCAAGTGGGTTGCCTAGACTGGGAGACAGGATGGGGGATGGGGCAATCAGAGAAGGTCACAGAACTAGCTTTTGTTATTAAGTAATCTCTTATTAGTAAGCGCCGACAGAGTCAGCAAATGCTACCACCTCCCTTCTTGAGGTCCACGTATGACTGAGGCTATCCTGCAGCCAAAGGTCTTCCTTTCTGAGCACTTGAACCTCCAACCAAGCACTTGAACCTCCAACCAAGGGGACCTGATATTTTGGTACCTGCCTTTCAATCTAGACATGTGCTGTAGGGGTGGGGAGCATGTGATGTTCCCCCACCTCAAACGATTCAGCTCTGAAGCTGGCTGCAGTGATGACATCTAGTCCTAGGGAAACCATGCTGCAGGACCTGTATCCTTCCAAACCTAGGATGCTCATATATCCTGTAAAACCATGAAATGGACAGACAGGTGTCCTCCAGAGACAGGCCCCTAACGCAAGGATTCTCCGAAGTCAAACATCCCAAAACAAATAAAGAAACAAAACCCTGAAAGCCAAAAAAGCCCAACTGTAGCTCATCCTTCCCTGAAGCTGCCTTTAAAGAGACAGAGAGAGCACTTAAGAGGCACTCGAAATTAAAATGTCATCTGTTATCAACATTACACTAAAAGCAAGCCTATGATTCAAATCACAGCTTTCTCAAGTTACCACTTCTGTTGATTAATTTCTCTGCTCACTTTTGACAGGGATATGGGTCAGTTCTCAGCTCTCAAGTAGAATCTCCCCAAGGTCCCAAACTAGTATTAGCTGTGGATATTTTGACCTAGTTCCCTTTGGATTTGCTGTTGTAACAGTACTCATGGGCCTCAGTGGAATCTAGCCCCTCGGATGGTAGCACCCCTAAACCCCACCTCTGGCAGTATCTGGAGGGAGTGACTGGTTGGCTGCTTGCTTTGAGTCACAGGACACCAGTGGGAAGAATCTGGCCAGTTCTATTTTGGCCATGAGCTGGGAAATCCCTTGGCTCTTGGCTTGCAGCTGGTATAGAAACAAGGCCTCGGTCCCCTTATGGCGGGGGCTGTGCTGGAGACAAAAGGGGACCCCAGCGTAAGCCTGGAGATCCCTGGCAGTGGAGAAATCAAACACAACCGCATCTACAAGAAGTACTGCTTGTTGTTCCCTTTCTCCTCAACCAGCTGTTGTTAAAGCACCAACAAGCAGAGTGAAAGCCACTGACTACTGTCTCACCGCATAAGGCCACAAGGAGCAGGGAGAGAGAGCCCTCAGCACTACACCCCAGGCTCCAGGAGCCATCCTGGGGGAAGAGGTGGGGAAGGAAACATGTTGGAAGAAAGGGGCAGAGAAGAGGGAAAAAGAAATACACTCAACGAGCTACTGCCCTCTCCCATGATTTCACCAAGAACTGGGTGTCCTCCAAGTCAAGTCTGGACTTGTTTCCTCAAGGGGAGAAAAAACAAAACAAAGCCCCAAACAAAACAAAACAAACAAACAAACAAACAAAAAAAAAAACACAAGCACCTTCAGTCTATTTTCTTGGCTGGAAGCCGGAGCAAATCCAGCAGATATTTACACAAGGGCCCAGCCATGTATGAGAACAGGATGACCAGCTTCCCGTGGGTCATGGTCATGAGAGTCTGGTGTCCCGAGGCCCAGATGCGGTACCAGGGGCCGTAGAATGGGTCTGAGATGGCCGGACACAGCATGTTGTTCAAATTCACTTCGGTGACCTGCAGGGACAAGGGAGGTAGAGTGAGCGTTCACCATCCTGAGGCTTTCCCTGGCTTCTGCCAGTTCAGCCGTGTCTACCTAAGGGGGACTAGACAAGGAGGGATTGACAAATCCCCACCTGTTCATAGCGGGATCTTTCTCCCCTAAGTTTGGGTCATGGCTAGAGCCCTTTGGAGGTGATGGAGGAGGCCATCCAGTGGAAAAGCTGGTCTTGCCTTTGGGTTGGGCCCAGAGTCCGTTGACGTTCCTAAGTATTTACTATGTGCCTAGACCCGGACAGGTGTTGTGGGATAAGAGAGCCATCAGCTGCATGGTCCCTGCCTCTGAGTAACTAGGAACCAATCAAATTGGGATGATCGGTCTACCACAGCTGACCTCAAACCAGATGGTGCTCACTGGCTCTTGCCCACCATAAGATCTGAGGTGTGTCCAGAACGGGGGCGGCAGAGTCCTCAGATAAGATCTGATGAGGGAAGTCATACCATTCTGAATGGACTCATGAAGAATGGATGGAAGTAATGATGAGGAATGGAGTGAACAGAGCCTTCCATGTCGGAGGCACAGCCTGAGCGAGGTCTGGAGGTGAGACTGAGCATGGTATGTATGGTGACATGGAGGCACTGACTCCTGTGGAATCGAGGAGTCACAGTGGAGACAGGTGTGAAGGTAAGGGCGTGATGGTCATACTGCTTCCTTCTGAGAGCACAGGGAGCAACCGTGCTATTGGCAAGGAGCTCAAACCACCCCCAGGCCAACCGGAACAGAGCAACACACCAGGGTGGGGAAGAGAAAATGACTGCGTTGACAAAGGCACTGGTGACATCAGTTACGTGCCCTAGTCCAGCCAGGTCTCGCAAGACTCCACGCGGCTAACGGTACATTTAATGCTGCTCGCACACAAAACCAGATATGCCACTCCTGCCCCAAGGACGGCCACGACAGCTGTCTTCCAAAGTCCTGCAAGCCCATTCTCCTTAAAAACAAGTCCTCACCACCTCTCAAGAGAGGTGGAGGGTTTGTGCCGTGTCACAGATGGGTGGAGAACACGCTGCCCTGAAGGATAACGGGACACCCAGAGCAGTGGCAGAGCCAGGGCTTGAACTTGGGTCTCCTACCCAAGCCCCAGCCTACTGCTACTCATTTTGCCACCGACAGATACACCACCTGGGCACCGAGCAATCCTGGGCTCTGGATAACTCAACTACTGAGTCCAGCTATCAGCCACACTCCAGGTAGGTCTGAACATCCCAGAAGGCTACGGGGGTCACCGACACCACACTTCCACTGGCCACGCAACTTTGGGCCTGGTGGTAGGCCCAGAATGGACCCAAGGTCAGAAGCCTCCCCCAGGGCCAGGGTCAGGGTCCTGCCTCCCACACAGGCCACAGCAAACCACTGTCCAGTGCAGCTCACTATTTCCGACCCAAGTGGCCATGAGTGAAGAGCCTCCTTGCCTCTCCAGGGATGAAAGAAACAGTCATTACTGAAGGATTCAGAAAGCTCTTTGGAGAGGCCAAAGCTGTGGACTGTAAATCAGCAACCCAGACACAACAATCTGACAGTGTGGCCTTTGGCATCTCGTATTTTCAAAACAAAATGATATACCAGCGCCAACCAGGATTATCAAGATTTATGAAGAACTCCAAACAGAAGGGATAAAATGGGATAGAACCAAGCTTACCAGGCCCAGGATCTGCAAGATGCTGAAGTGGTAGAAGAACATGAGGCCAGTTGAGAGAAGGGCCCAGCGGAAACTGCTGAGGGGCTCCGGGGTGTAAGCACCTGGAGAAAAAGGGACACGGTGAGACAGCAGGGGTGCTGGCCCTTCTCCCTCACCCCCCGAGGGTGCAGGTGCCGAGGCCATGGCTGCCATCTGCTGTTTTACCCACTTCCGCTGCCCTGCGACAGCTGCTCAATAGACAGCCCCACTGATTAGCTGGGCGCCGCTTATCACCTCTTCCCAACCTCTGTTCTGCCACGTAATGCTGGGGCCATTCTAGAGAGGACTTTTTTTTTTTTTTTTATAATAGTTACAATAGTATAATAGTTTTTCTGTTATAATAGTAACAAAGTTGGCCCTTTGTATCTACAGATTCCACATCCCCAGGTTCCACGAACTGGATTGGTCCATGCTTGGTTGATCTTGCAGGTTCCACAACTGCAGATGCAGACAGCCAAGTGTATTACACCATTTTATGTGAGGTGCTTGAGCATCCTTGCATTTTCGTATCTGCAGGGGTCCTGGAACCAGTTCCCCTTGGATACTGAGGGACAACTGCACATGCTCACTAAAGGAAATTTCGAAAATGTTAAAAAGGTAGAAATGAGATGGAGGAAAAGAATACACCCCCAACACTCTACTAGCTGAATGTGACCACTGCTAGAATCTGGTGTGTCTCCTTGGTTCTTTTTGCCTTGAGAGTTTCTTTTCCTTCTTCTTCTGATTACTGATTGGAATGTTACTGTATATATAACTGCACAGCCTTCATTTTCACCTTTATTCCTATCAGTCCCTCATGTTTCTAAAGAGAAGCATCATTGAGGACATGTGGCATGGTGGCTGAGCATGCTAACTTTGACGTCACACAGGTTTGGTTTCAAACCTGGATGCTACCACTTACTGCCAGCTTGACCCAGGCAATGTTTTTAAACTCCGTGTTCTTCACTTTACTTGTCTGTAAAATGGGGCTACTTCCAAGAGTAGTCGTGAGGAGTAAAGGGAAGAATATGTTGAGAGCTCTCAGTATGGAATCTGGTGCAATGAAAGTGTTCAGTATGTCAGGTACTGTCATTATTGCATTATTATTATCATTCAGATAACTAAAGAATGTGCCATATCCAGTTATCATGCCATATCCAATTATCATGCCATTTCCTGATCTTTAGACAACTCTCTCCCACTGGAACAGCAAAAATTATGTATTTGTCCTCTATCATCACTCAGAACTCCCATCCCGGTAGGCTTGGGTATATGCTAGACCTTGCAGAGTAGGGAATGGCTCATAGAATGCTCTGGGTGGGGGGGTGCTCCGCAATGAAAGAAACATGGAATGCTCATCTCAAGCAAGTAGGCAGCAACAGGAGGAGGAGTATTTTCCCAAGTCAGTCTTTCATGGATCTATCCACTTATTCACCAGTTATTATACATCTATTCTATTCCAAGCCCTATGCTAAGCATTGGGGATAGGAACATAAAGGAGGTGTGTTCCCTGCTGCCTCAGACTCACGATCTGGTGGAGGCGGCAGACAAGCTACGCAACAGTGAGAAGCTGGTGCGATGACCGAGGTCTGTGCCACATGTAATGGGGGGATGGAACTCAGCTGGCAGAGGGGGCACAGAGCTGACTCCTACAGGACAAATGGGACTAAAAGAGGGGCCTAGGAAAGCAGACATTTCTGCTGCTGCTGCTAAGTCGCTTCAGTCATGTCTGACTCTGTGCGACCCCATAGATGGCAGCCCACCAGGCTCCCCCGTCCCTGGGATTCTCCAGGCAACAACACTGGAGTGGGTTGCCATGTCCTTCTCCAATGCATGAAAGTGAAAGTGAAAGTGAAGTCACTCAGTCGTGTCCGACTCTTAGCAACCCCATGGACTGCAGCCTACCAGGCTCCTCCGTCCGTGGGGTTTTCCAGGCAAGAGTACTGGAGTGGGGTGCCATCGCCTTCTCCGAGACATTTCTGGGAGTGAGCCAATTCACAGAACTATGGGGAAGCACTGAGACTAGAGAGGCCAGTGTGATGGGGCAGTGAGCAGGAATAGGCCTCAGCGGTTCGTAGGGTTAGGCTGCTCCCAGCTGGGCCACATAGGACCTTAGGAGCTGTGCTGAGGGCTTTGGGCTTCATTTTGTGCTGCAGGGTCATGACACTAAATGCCTGAAGCTTCAGGCAGGCAATTAACTGGGAGCACGGGAGTGAGCGGGGACAATGAGCCATCAGGGATACTGGAGACCAGCCAACTGGAAAGGCCAGGCCCCTTCTGAGGAGGCCAGTCCCCACTCAGCACCACCCAGTCCCTGCCTTACAGAGACCTGGGCCCAGAGCTGACAGTGTTTTCACTTTTGCAAGCCAGAAGTGGGGCACTTTCATACGGAATTTCCTGATTTTTAAATGTTGGCAAATAATTCAAAACGTTTTAAGAATGCTCAACGGACCAAACAAAACATGTCTTCTTGGACAGCTTTCAGCCCAGGGGTGGCCAGCTCCAAGCTCTGCTGCAGAGCCACAGAAAGCAGAAGAGAGTATCTGAAGCAGGAAAGTGAGGTTGATCATATGTGTGCTTGAAAAAGACTACCCTGGCCTTGGTAGGGATGGGCTAGAATAGGCGGGGCAACCAAGAAAGAGGGTGCTTCCGGAGCCCAAAGACGGAGGAGGATGGATGGCTTTGAAATGGCAACAACAGTGGCCCTGGCTTCTAGCTGGGCATCACTGGGTTAATAGTGCCACTTTCTGTGATAGAGAAGAGGAAAAGGCAGATTTTGGAGAGAGTGGAGAAATGAGGCCAATTTTAGACATGTTGGAGTTGAGGCGTCCATGAAATACCCCAGTGAAAGTGTCTCTTGGGCTGTATGCACTCTGGGAAATACAGCGTGATGGGGCTGGCGGTGTGGGCACTGGAGCTGGGCAGACATGGGTTCTCAAATCCTGGCTCTGGTTGCTTAGCGACCTCAGGGTCGTGCGCCAGCCACCGTATCTCAAACTCAAATTCACTCATCTACAAAATAGGGTGCTGTGGCCTACTTCACAGGGTAGATAAGATCATTTAAGCCATGATTGGAGTGCCATATCTGGGATTTAACAAACGCTGATTATTTTCATTATGATGTGAGCTGCAATCTCAGTGAGAAGGGCAGGATGGCGCATCTGGCCACAGGTGTCATGGGCACAGGACGGCAACCAAAGTCGCAGGAGCCTGCACAGACACAGCAAGGAAGAAGGCCAGAGGCAGAGCCCCGCCGTGGGGAGGGGCAGGAGCGGAGACAGGGTGACCGAAGCCTCCGGGGCTTCTGGGGAAGAAGCTCAGGCTTGCTCCGTGGACAAGGTGCAGGATCACTGTGCACCTGAGGCAGAAAGCCCTTTGCGAGCGTCAGTCATCTGTCCACTTTACAGATGGACAAACTGAGGCCAAGAGACGGGCAGCACCACAGCCAAGGTCAACAGCAGAGTACTGGGCTCTCAGACAGAGCCAAGGGACTCAGTGCCCTCACTGCCACCTCTCCAGACCTCCATCACACCACACTGTACCAGCTCTTTGTCTACCCATCTAGATGAGGGCCTCAGAGTTGAGGACCGAGTGGGATTCCTTTCCGAGTTCCTAGCATCTAGCACAGCACTTGGAATGCACTTACACTGGGTGCGTTTTCCTGTCTACTGAACGAGTGGGAACTGAGCCCTGTGTTTTCATCCTGGCTGTTGATGACATGAAAAGGAAGAGGGAACCTGGAGGATCCACAGGTGCTCAGAACCCTGCTGAGCAGGTTTTCCCAGGTATCCCTTCCCTCCAGCCTCTGCTTGGCTCCCCTTGGTGGCATCTGGGCAGTAGCAACAACCCTGTGGGTGGTGGCTGGGGGGAAGGGGGGACAGGAAGGACCAGACAGGGAAGTATCCTCAGCCACACTTCAGCAACCCTCCCCTGTCCTCCCCTAAAGGTCCTGTCCCACCCTATGGTAAGGGGTCGGGGGGGAGCACTCAGATACTGCCAGGGGGTCACGTGTCTCAGTGCTCTTACTGCCTCTAGTTCAAACCCCGATTTGAATACCATTCCTTCTGTGTTGCATCATCCATCTCTAAAGGCTGACAACCGAAGAATAGATGCTTTTGAACTGTGGTGTTGGAGAAGACTCTTGAGAGTCCCTTGGACTGCAAGGAGATCCAACCAGTCAGTCCTAAAGGAAATCAATCCTGAATATTTATTTGAAGGACTGATGCTGAAGCTGAAACTCCAATACTTTGGCTACCTGATGAGAAGAGCCGACTCACTGGAAAAGACCCTGATGCTGGGGAAGATTGAAGGCAGGAGAAGGGGATGACTGAGGATGATGGTTGGATGGCATCATTGATTCAGTGGACAGGAGTTTGAGCAAGCTCCGAAATGATGAAGGACAGGGAAGCCTGTGTGCTGCAGTGCATGGGATCACAAAGAGTTGGACACGACTGAACACCAACAAAATCCATCTCAAGTCAGACTATCAGGTCTCTGAGGGGAGGGCAGGTTCTGAATCACCACTTTACCTCCAGCACCAGATACACAGTAGGCACTCAAAAAACCATCACTGCTGCAGAAAAGGGTGCTACAGACTTTCTGGACCATCTATAAACTCTAAACCTTTTGGCTCAACAATGTTACTTTGAGGACTGCTGCCGAATACCTCAAACACCCAGCAAACAGCCTGTATTTACACAAAGACATTTACACTTGCACTATGTACTGTACTGGGACACTGGAAACAAACCAATGCGGGAGATAAGTAAACTCTGGTGCCTCAATATTATGCAATAGTCACTGCCACTCAAATGACAACCAGACAAACTATATACCTGTGCAGAAAAGTCCCCGGCTCGTGATGCCAAGTCTAAGTAGCGGAACCAAACAGTATGTCAATGATGGGGAATGGCTTAGTGCTTTAAAACAAAGGCCTTACGGTCAGACAGCCTTGGGTGTGAGTCCTGCCTCTGCCAGGGCCTAGAGTGGTGACCTTGGGCAAATTGCGCCACCCCTCTAAGCCTGTTTCCTGTAGTAACGTCTATCTCTCGGGGCTGCTAAGGGGAGTAAGAAATATAAAAAAGTAAACACAGCAGCTAGCCTGGCACACAGATGGCAGCTGCTATTTTTATCATGGCAACCACAGCCATCCAAAATCTCATAAAAGAATGGAAGACAAGAAATCTTGTAAAGAGGTGAGCTTTTTCTATGAAGGGGGACTTTGATTGTGGTTTCCTCTGACTTTTCACTGCTGATGGATTTTTGCACTGCAAAGGTGATCAAATATTCAATTTCTTTTAAAAAAGAAGAAAAACAGAAAGCACCGTGAGAATAGATGACTCAGTCTACACAGCTATATGCAAATTATATGCAAACACACATCATTCCTTTTTTATATACCTGGATGTGGCCCCTGGGAAAATCTCAGTGAAAAACCAGTTTTCTTTTAAGGAAAAATAGAAACTTAGGCACTTTCAGAAAAAATTAAACACATAAAACTTTTTTTTAAACTTTTAAGAAAAAATAAATGTGACATTTGCTGCTAGCATCTTCTATCCCAGGAGGATAGAAGCATTTCAGCTCTAAAGGTAGGAGGAAACCGAGATAATAGCTTTTTCTGAAATCGATTTCTGCCAGAAGGAAGCTTTATGAGCACTGGGAGAGATGTCAATGTGCACCAGCAGCCACGACAGACCCCCAGAGGCCTCTCCCAAGGGTCTTTTCTCTAATCCTCTAATCCCAGATGGGAAGGCGTTACACCAAGGGGATGAGATAGGGCAAGGCGGCATCCTATTCACCAATCTTCTTCCCACCACATTCAACTCATTCACGTTTACATGTTATCCATTCATTCAACGTGGACTGGTACATGTTGGGCAGACTCCATGCTAGGTAGTGGGGATGCGGAGGCACAGGTAGGCCTGTGAGCAATGAGACAGCATGGTAAGTTGTGCCTTGTGTGTGTGTGATCAGTCATGTCCAACTCTTTGCAACCCCCAGATTCCTCTGTCCATGGAATTTTGCAGGCAAGAATACTGGAGTGGGTTGCATTTCCTCCTCCAAGGGATCTTCCCAACCTAGGGATCGAATCCGCATCTCTTGCATCAACAGGTGAGTTCTTTTTACCACTAGCACCACCTGGTAAGCCCAATAAGGTCAGCACCACTAAGTAATGGGCACCCCAGGGAAAAGAAGCTGAAGAAGAAAACAGTTGGGGTGAATTTTGAAGAACAAGGAGGCGATGAGGACAGGAGCTTAAATGAAGGGAAGAACATTCCAGGCAGCAAGTACAACCTGGGAAAAGGCGTGGAGACATGGAACAGCATGCTGTTTGCATGGAATCCCAAGCAGCTCTGTGTGGCTGAAGCATCAAGTGGGAGGAGGACATGTGCCAAGAAATGAAACTGAAGAGAGGCAAGAGGGCTCAGGTCAGGAAGAGCTTTGTCTGCTGTGCCCGGGAACTTGGCCTTTATCCTTTACACAAGAAGCCACTGAGAGGTTTGAAACAGGCAAATAAATGCAAGATCAGATTTCGGTTTCAGCTAGCTTGACTGCTCTGGCAGCAGTCTGGATGATGGGCAGGAGAAGGATAAGACTGAAGACCAGGTTGGGTGCCGCTGCAGAGATGGATGACTTGGCGATTTGCTGGACATGGAGGAGGTTTCTAGGGTGACCCCCTAGGTCAATTAGTTCCGGAACAGAGAGGAATCGATTCAGGGGAGAGGAGAGCTCAGGTTGGGGGCATGCTGACACTGAATGCCTACAGAGTACCCCAGGTCTAGAGCTCAGGAGAGGGAGATGGCCTGGAAACAGAGCTTGGGGTATGCGTAAGAACAACAAGGAAGAGTACACCGAATGAGATTAAAGGACCAAGGACAGAGCCTGAAGAACACCAACACACAGGAGATCACAGAAGAACACAGAAGACTCTTCTGTCAGGAGAAAGAAGATCCATGAGAAGACAGGACTGAAGACAAGATTAAAGACTGTAACAAGCCACATGTGGCAATTTCCATTTAAATGGATTAAGATGAAGTAAAATTAGAACTCTGATTCCTCAGTAGCACCAGTCACATTTCAAGTGCTTGATAACCACACATGATTAGTGGCTACCATAATGGACAGGGATGAGATAGAACATTCCCATCATCACAGAAAACTGCTGGGAACACACTTCTCTGCAGAGTGCGATAAATACAACTATTTCCACTGGGTTTGGCAACATGCTGATCCCTGGTGATCTCTGCTGGAGCAATTTCGGGAAAGCAGTGAGGCATGAGCTGAGTGGTAAAAGATTGAAGAAAAGGCTTCCACATACCTACGGTAAGGAAGAGAATGCCAGGAAAAGGGAACAGGATATGCAAAGTTACAGAGAAATCATTAGCCACACTCCCAGTGTCTCAATCAATTCTCTGAATGACCCTTTCACATCCGTTTGCTCTTTCATGATCTACCACTTGACACAAGGACCCTGCTTCATCTCTAGTACTGTAAAGCAGTCATTGGTTTTTTTCCTTGGACTCATATAGGAAGAGTGCATACCAAGTTGCTACAGTCGTGTCCAACTCTTTGTGACCCTATGGACTGTAGCCCGCCAGGCTCCTCTGCCCATGGGATTCTCCAGGCCAGAATACTGGAGTGGGTTGCCATGCCCTCCTCCAGGGGATCTTCCTGACCCAGGGATGGAACTGTAGTCTCTTACATCTCCTGCATCGGCAGGAGTAGGAAACGTCTTTCTTTGCATAGTTGTCTCCAGACCACTGGCCTTCCTTTCTCCTGAAAACCCCACAACCACCACACTGTACCACCCACCAACTACCCTTCCCTTTTACAGCTGCCTACAGACGTACAGGTCATGGCTCTCAATATTCCTCAAGGATATTAGTACCTGGCTCAGCACCCCTCTCTCTAAAAACACTACTGCCATAGCTCTTGATCATTTCAGTAGGTATCTAATAAGAACTCTCGCCTCTCAGCTCCATTCCTCAATGATTTTGTCCCCATCTCACCTCAGCCGGTCATTCTCAAGGTCATGCCTGAGATCTGATAATTACGAATATCTGTAGCCCTTCATTAAGTCAAGTATTCCCTCTCCACCCACCACCTGTATCTTCCCAGCTGACCCCCTTTGGCCCCACTGGAGCCTGTGGTCCATGGGTCCTGCCATCTTTCTTGCTGTCCCTCACAGTTCCTTCTCTCCTGCATGTCCCTGGCCCATCACTCGAAGGATCCCTGCCCAACACCTTTGACAGCACGGCAACTCTCATTATGCCTGTACTCATCTTGAAAAAACCCTAGCCCTGCTTAAGTCAGTCCCAATCTGCTCTCCTTCCCTGCTTGCAGTTCAACGTGGCTGGAGAAAAACAACAGTGCTGGCTGTTCTCATTTCAGTTTCGTGATCACAC
This sequence comes from Oreotragus oreotragus, assembly GCA_006410675.1. Taxonomy (NCBI): domain Eukaryota; kingdom Metazoa; phylum Chordata; class Mammalia; order Artiodactyla; family Bovidae; genus Oreotragus; species Oreotragus oreotragus. The sequence continues at coordinate 190,596 of SJYX01017054.1, forward strand.
ACCTGAAGTGCATCTTTCGTGTTGCCAGGCAATCATAGTACACTCCCCCAGCACATTCACTCTTTCAGGTCACAATTTAATATTGTCTCCTCGCTTCAATACTTGTATCCCATCTTTACTCTCAGATGAGGACCCTGATTCCTACTTCACTGAGAAAAAAGAAATCAGACAAAAATTCCCATAAGCACTCATGATCGCATCTGAGCATGTAGCCATGTCAGTACCCAATGTGCTGTGCCTTCACCCCGTCCCCATGGATGAACTGCCCAGGATCCTGCCCAAGGCAGGCCTTCCCTTTTGTACCCCAATGCCATCTGCTCTTGCCTCCTCAATATTTCCCCCCAAACTCTTTCCTCTTTCATGGAGTTCCTCCTCTCTACTGGATTATGCCCATTAGCATATAAACTAAACACACTGTAACTAACAGCTCCCATTCGAAAACAAACCCACACATACTTGACCTCACTTCGCCCCTGCACATTCCATTCCTCTGCTCATCTTTACAGCAAAACTCCTTGAGAGAATTCTCCATACCTGCCCCGTCTGATATGGTAGCCACTGCCATTCATGGCTAGCTAACATTTGAGATTTGGCTAGTCTGAACTGAGATATGCTATTAATGTAAAAAACACTACCGGATTTCAAAGGATGTAAAATATCCCAGTAATGATTTTACAGGTTATTCGGGAAGGATAATATTTTAGATATAGTGGGTTAAAATCAGTCCCATTATTAAAATTAATTTCACCCATTTCTTTTACCTTTCTTTAGTGCGACTACAAGGACGTTTGCTATCACTTGTGTTGCTACCAAGCTTTTACATGACGGCACTTGTCTACACAGCCATGGCTACAGTGCCTCTCTTCCAGGTCTCTCTCAACCCGAGGTAATCAGACTTCCGCATCTACCTCCCCATTCTCACCCACCCCACCTCCACTGCACCAAAACAGCTCCTGTCCAGGTCACAAATAACCTTCCCATTGCTAAATCCAACAGCCAATTCTCAGGCCTCATCTTAGGCACCCTCTGTGTCTTGCAACATTCTTCACTTGGCTTCTGGGATGCTGCTGTCTTAGCTCCCCCCCACTCCTGCCTTACAGCCTGCTTCCTCCCGATCTCTGTCACTGCTTCCTCCTCAGCTCCTTGACCTCTAGATGTTGGAGAGAATCAGGCTGCAGAACTCAAGAGCTTTTCTCTTCTCTACAGACTTTCATTCCCTAGGTTACGTCAACCAATCGCATGGCTTTAATACCTGCTGATGACTCCAACGTTTTCATCTCAGTCTGGACCGCTGCCGTGAACTCCAGGCTCACACAGCTCACGGTCTGCTCACTATCTGCACTTGGATATCTAGGTGGGCGTCTTTCTCTTAAACCCAGCTTTTGATTTGGCTCTATGGTGGACCGTGACAGTGCTGGTTTCCAGCATCCACACCCTTCTGAATTCCTTTCCCACACTGATTTGGCCATATGGCCCATCTGGCTAAGCCAGGCAACTTGCTTTGATCCATGGGACTTCAAAAAGATGGGATCAGGGGCTTGATAAGTTCTCATGCACTGGGGCTTGCCCTCTTGGAATGCTGCCTGAGACCCCCATGTCATGAAATGCCTCGTCAATAGAGAGGCCCAGCCATTTCAACTGTACCAGTTGAGTCCAGGCAGGACCAGTAAGTAGGAAAAAAATGTTTTAGCTCAGGCAGCTTTAGCAAAATACCATAAACTGGGTGGCTTAAACATTAGACATTTATTTCTCACAGTTCTGGAGGCTGACAGGTCCAGGATCAAGGCCCCGGTGGACTTGTTTGGTGAGAACCCACTTCTCTGTCCACAGACAGACAACTTTTGGCTGTGTTCCCACATGGCAGAAGGAGCTAGGGGACTCTATGGCCTCTTCTCATCATGGCACTAATCACAATTGTGAAAGCCCCACCCCTATGACCTCATCCAACCCTGATTATGTTCCAAAGACTCCCACCTCCAAAATACCATCACATTGGGGGATTAGGACTTCAACATATGAATTTCAGGGTTGGACACACATATTAAGTCCATGATAAGTCCATGACAAAGAATTACTCAGTTAACCTACACAACTGTGAAAAAGAACAAGTCATTGTTTTAAGCTGCTAAGCTTGGGGCATACTATACAACACTAGGTCACTGAAGAGCACTCCCACCTCTCCAAAAAAGCAATCAACAAGCACAAAACCCCTCCTCCTAGGCTTCCTTATCTTCATAAATGGCAATCCATTTAAGTTACTCAGGTCAAAAACCTTAAGAGTTGTCTGTGAGTCCTCTCTCTCCACCCCACATCTGATCCATCAGCAAATCCTGTTGCCTCTACCTTCTGTATGTATCTGGAATCCAGTGAGTTTTCTCCGCCTCTGCTGTTAGTGCTCAAGCCACTGGTATCTCCTTCCTCTTTTAATACAAACATTACTTACAGATCTCCCTACTTCTACCCTGTGCCCTAACAAGAAAGTCAAATTTCAGCATAGCAACTAGGTGATCCCTTAAAAGACGAATTCAGATCATGTCAGTCCTCTGCTCAAAACCCTCCAATGGCCTCCCATTTCCCTAAGAAAATAGCAAGTTCTTAATGGTCTATGAGACCCTAGATATGATTTGTCCCTCACCTATATCAACTCTCTGACTTCCTCTCCTATTACTTTCCCCTTCCTTCACATGGCTCTAGACATACTGACCAACTTACTATTGCTAGAATACTCTAGAAAGACTCCTGTCTCTGGGTCTTTACACTCATTATTATTTTCTCTGCTTTGTATACTCTTCCAGATATCCAGACACTTGCAAGCCTTTGCCCAAATGTCATATTCTCAGCATGGCCGTCCTTCACTCTCCCCACCCACTCAGCAGCACTATGCCCCTTACCTGCTTGAACTCTGCCTCTATACACTTAACATCATCTGACTTGCTATATATTTTACTTATTGCTATTTATTTATTTCTTTACTGTCTCCTCCCACAAAAGAATGTAAGCTCTGTGAAAACAAGAATATGTATTCCTTTTACTCACTGCTTTTTCCCCACAAGTGCCTAACAACAAGTAGGGGGTTCAACTCCTATTTGCTGAAAGAATGAGGCAAGTGGCCCAGTATATTCAAGAACTTTATATCGTTGTGTCTCAATGGACTATCAAGTGGAGACAGAGGCATAAACAGGAGATGAGGGCCAGTGCTTTAAGAAGTCTTTTTGCAACATTGGAGAAGGGAATGGCAACCCACTCCAGTATTCTTGCCTGGAAAATCCCATGGACAGAAGAGCCTGGCAGGATACAGTCCATGGGGTCTCAAAGAGTTGGACATGACTGAGCAGCTTCCACTTTCCAACGTTAGATATATTGAACTTTACAAATCACCCTGAGATCCAGTTAAAAGGTGGGCTCTGAGGNGAGAAGGGAATGGCAACCCACTCCAGTATTCTTGCCTGGAAAATCCCATGGACAGAAGAGCCTGGCAGGATACAGTCCATGGGGTCTCAAAGAGTTGGACATGACTGAGCAGCTTCCACTTTCCAACGTTAGATATATTGAACTTTACAAATCACCCTGAGATCCAGTTAAAAGGTGGGCTCTGAGGCAGTCTGGGGTTGGGGCTGGAGACTACATTTCTAACTGGCTCCCAGGTGCTGCTGGTCCTCAGACTATACTTTACATGGTAACAGACAGGGCTCTCATCTGGCTGCTGATTGAAATAGGGTGAGATAAGAGGCAGAGAGACCAGTATTGAAGGTGCTATAATAGACCAAGTCAAGGATGATCAGATCTAAACTAAATAAAACAGGAGGTGTGTTGTGTACTAAGTTGCTTCAGTTGTGTCCAACTCTTTGCAATACTATGGACTACAGCCCACCAGGCTCCTCTGTCCATGGATTTCCTAGGCAAGAATACTGGAGTGGGTTGCCATTTCCTTCTCCAGGGGATCTTCCTGACCCACGGATCAAATTGCCTCTCCTGTATTGGCAGGTGGGCCCTTTACCACTAGTGCCACCTGGGAAGCCCAAACTAGGAGTAGTAGGAAGGAATTTGAGAAATGATCAGATCCAATTGATTGGACTGGATGGGATGGGATGGTAATAGGCTAATGATTATCTTTAGATTTCTGGTGTGGGTGGTGGTACCACTCAGTGGGATGGGGAACATCGGAGAAGGTGTAGATTTGGCGATAGGGGATAAAATGACAGGTCTAGTTCCCGACAATGCCATGCCACCTTTTCTGACCTCTAAATGAGAAACCATCATTTCTTTGCCTTCTTTTTTTTTGGCCACACCCATATGGGATCTTAGTTCCCCAATCAGGGATTGAAGCCATGGTCTCTGCATTGAAAGCATGGAGTCTTAACCACTGGACCCCCAGGGAAGTCCCATAACCTTCACTTTTAGCTTCTGCCATAGTTACCCAGAAGACAGATGATCATGGATGCGTGATTTCCCATCATCGGCCATTGAGTGCAGGCCCAAGTCAGGACTCCTGCCATCTGGGCACTGGATCAAATGAAGTGTACCCTCTAGACTGCTTAATATAGGGGGAAGTGGAGACTGTCCCAAGCTGGGGGTCCATGTGGAAGGTCAACTTGGTTGACCTTTTTATCCTGTGGGGTTGGAGAGCCCACTCTGGCTAGGCCTCACCCTCAAGTGCCCAGTGGGCCACTTAGCCTATGGTGAAGGCACATAAATACCCACCTTCACCCATGAGGATCAGAAAACCAGCCCTCTACAAAAAGCAGAGTGAGGACCGTGAGCTGGCAAAGACTTCAACAGGGGATCTGACCTAGCAGACAAGCACTGGAGTCCAGACCCAGGTCCCAGCTTCCGTTCTTTCCCAGTTGCTGTGAGACCCGCTGTGTGGATCAAAACCCCTCTAAGCCTCAGAGCGCTGCTGGGGAAAATCTAATCTCAGGCTCTCTGTACCTTACAGGAGCATGTAGGGATAGAAAAGCTAAAGGAGGACAGAGGTACTTTAGGGGAAAAGTACTATTTAAACACAAGCCCCACTATGCCTCACACACGTTCTACAGTTAGTACTGTTTGGGTCTCTGGAGAGCTTTCAGCAAGGGGAAGCCAGCTCTTGAATCATTTGATGCAGTGAGGCTACACCTTCCATCTGTATCAGAATCCCCTGGAGGGCCTGTTAAAAGGCATCTATGCTGGGTCCCACCCAGGACTTTCTGATTCAGTAGGTCTGAGATGGGGCCTAGAATCCAGAATCTGCATCCGCATTTCTAATACATTCTCTGATTAGGCTCCTAGCCCCAGGACCACAATGCAACAGACATGGGCTTCCCCACTGTCTCAGCAGTAAAGAATCCACCCGCAAGTCTGGAGCTGCAGGAGACATGGGTTCAATCCCTGGATCGGGAAGACCCCCTGGAGGTAGGCATGGCAACACAGAATACTCCAGTATTTTTGCCTGGGAAATCCCATGGACAAAGGAGACTGGCAGGCTGCAGTCCCTGGGGGTCGCAAAGAATAGGACACGACTGAGCGCCTGAACAACAACAAGAAGCATATCAGGTGCTTCTGATACTAAGTCTTCCAACCACGCTGCCTTAGAAGGAATTCTGGAGCTGGAAGACGTACCAAGAGGTCTAGGGAAAACTACCAGTGTGGGGGGCCTTGGTCTGGACAGATGTGAGCAGCAGTGTCTCCTGGAAGCTGATAAAATTAAGGCAGGAAATACTTGACTTAATCCACTGCTACCACAAAGCACTCCTGAGCCCCAAATACTTCCTCTTCAGCAGGGAAAGCCTTACAGTCTTCAGAAACTCACCTACCCACTCTCCTCCACAGGGCTCAACCCAGGGCCAATTTCTCAAATTCCCCGCTCTTCCCTCACCCAAAAAACCCCTCAGGAGACTTCAGAATCCACCCGAATCCCTTAGCCTTTCCCCTGCTCCTCACCCCATCAGCCAAGTGGAACTGAGAAGCCAGTGAAAGAGAAAGTTCCCAGCATCCTAAAGCTAGACAGACACCAGGGTAGTGAGCTAACCTGGGGTAAGGAAGAAACAAAGGGTACCACCTGGAACAGAGGGTGGTATGAAAACCTGGGGACATCACAGGCCAAAGCACTCTTGCTTTAACTGTCCTAGAAGCTAGCATGGGGCTGTATTACAATCCTCACCTTGCAAAAGACAAGCGTAAGGCTCGGATCAAACAACATGGGAGTTCTCACATTCCAGTTTCCTGCGTGTGTGTGCTCATGCAGGAAAATCCAACTATTTGAGCCCCATGGACTGTAATCTGCCAGGCTCCTCTGTCTGTGGGATTCTCCAGGCAAGAATGTGGGTTGCCAGGCCTTCCTCCTCCAAGGAATCTTCCCAACCTATGGATCGAACCCACATCTCATATCTGTTGCATTGACAGGTGGGTTCTTTAGCACTAGCACCACCTGGGAAGCCCTTGGGAAGCCTGAGGTGTCCCCAAAGGACATAGGATTCCCTTGGACTTGAAAATGACCTTGTCACTTCATTGCAAGCCTGAGTGTCCACTGTTCCAAGTCTGAAACAAGAGCGCCCTCTAGTGAAGCACATAGGGGTTTCCAAAGAGCCTGGCAGGGCTTGCTAGCTTTCCTGTGCCTGGCTGGGTACGTGAGGACAGTGACGAATCCCTTCTCAGAACAGTGTTTTAAACGCAAAAAATAAAATGCAGAGGGTTACCAAAGAAGCCAATGACATTAAGAGATGATTATCAAAACATTTAAACAGATTTGTAATATAGTACTTATGCTTCTTTACTAATGTGTTTAATAATAAGAGCTAGCAGCTACTATAATTTCAAAGTAGTGATGAGCATAAACAGCATTCTGAGCTGTCCGCCACAACTGTAACATGATAGGAAGCCATCTGCGATTGCTATTGACAACAAAGCCACAGGTAGGACTCATTCCTACATTCATGTGCTGCGTTTCTGCTGGAGGTTAGTGAAAACAAAGATAGGATTATTTTTCTCATCCAAGTTAATGGATTGCTTAATTCCTACTTGTGGATCCCAGGTTAAGAAACCGTGCTAAGATGAAAACGAACCAACCAAAGAACCCCAACAAGGATGGAGAAGAGGGAGTTCCCAGAGCGGGGAGTTGTGCCACCAGCCCCACAGGTCCTCAAGCTGGCTGTCATCCAAGCCATCCCGCTGGAAACCCAGGGAAACCCAACATGGTGGCCCCACCAGTGTCAACTCCCTCTGAACCTGCCACCTGTGCACAGACTGGCCCCTCCACCTCTCCACCCCAAGGAGACCTGGCTCCTAGGATCCAGAGCAGGAAGCTCTATATGAGGTGTCAACACCAAAGCTGCAAGTTCTCTCGCCCAGGCCTGCTGACACTGAGGTGCTAGGTGTCTGCTCAGCTGACATTAAAATAGCCCATTTTCATTGTTCCTTGGATGACCCTTCCTTCAACCCAGATGCGGCGTCCTTCTGGAGAAAACTGGGTGACCGGACAGACTAGTACTGGAAGAACACAAGGAAATGTTTCAGGGGGAACCCCCTCAGTGCTGGCCACTAACCAGAAGGTTGAAGAAGAGCTACACTGTACAACGTAGCAGCAGCTGTTTCCACTGCAATTCAAGTTTATCAAATGTAGAAATTCCCTAGTCCTAGCTCTTCAGCCGCACTATCCATATTTCATCTGCTCAGGAGCCACCTGGAGCTGCTGGCTGCCATGATGAACAGAGTGGATACAGAATATCTCTTTTATCACAGCATATCACAGCACTGGAACAATCTAGACTTATCTCCTCCTCCCATTTCCCACAGCACTTACTCCTCTTGTCATTACCCTCCTCAGTCTGCCATCAAGCCCTTTCATCCTCTGCAGCTGTCATCGCCTTGTAAGTCATCCATTTCCCTTTCTCTCGGTGCCTTCCATGCGCCCTCTGACAACCAGCCTTCATCTTGGCACCTAAAGGTGCCCAGCCTTAGGCAGAGAGGAAGGGGAGGAGGGGAAAGCGGGGCAGAGGGGCCCTTCCCTTGGCTCTGCAAGGCCCTTCAGCCCTCCTTCCTTAACACTCTTAACCACCTCCTTCGCATCCCTTCTCCAGTGGCCTTACTTCCGTGGAATCCTCTGAAACAATGAGGCACTCTGGGGTCACCAGTCCTTTCATGACAATTTATCTTGCCTTAACTACCAGGAAAACCAGCCACTCCTCCGGTTGATGACTCCTGCCATCTCCTTACGTTATTCTTCCTGTTTATTTGCAGGCTGATGCCCCCAAGGCCTTTTTCTAAGTACTGATTCTTCCACCTACACAGTCAGCCTGAATCATCTCATCTACGCCCGTGTTTACATCTACCACTTTGATACAAAAGACATCTAAATCCGCCTCCAGCCCAGAACCCCTGAAGAACTCTAGAATATTCCACCCAACTGCATCCTAGACATCTTAGTCTGATGAGCCTAGAAGTACCTTAAACTCAAGTAAACTCATCTTCCTCCTTAAAATATGCTCCTTCCTTCTGAGTTCCCTCTCCATGAGGGGCACTCAATCCCCCAATCCCACCATGGCTAACCAGACCAATATCCTGGGGCCTCAGAAGACTTCATCCTCTCCCTGGCTTCTATAGCATCTCATTTATAATAAATACTAGTGATTTAGCGATCATTAATTTAAATTCAAATAAAACATGATCTTAATTATCGTCACCTCCTGAAATGATGAAAAGACAAGACTGCCACCTAGTGGCTAAACACAGAATAAACAATTAGATACAGAATTATTAAAAGTATATGGAACTTTCAGGAAAATGTGCCTTAGGTCGCCTAGGAAAGTCAGAAATAGATCCAGAGAGGAGTTGTTCCTTTGAGCTGATTTGTAGGGGAGGACACAGACTTTGCCAGGCCAAAATAGAGAAGCTGGTGTGTGTATGCGGCAAGGGTGGGGGAGAGGAGATGGGGGCAACAAGAGTGTGAGCAGGTGGGGCTTTGAAAGTAAGGAAGAAGGAGCTGAAGTCTAAGTGGTGGGAAATGAGGTCAAAGAGACAGGCAAGTGTCAGATTGTGAACAGTCTCGAATGCCCATAAGGCAGGAGTTTGGTCTTTATCCTGCATGAGAATTTGAAGCAGTGGAGAGAATTCTTATCAGATTTGCTTTCTTTAGAAAGGTATTCTGGAGACTGGACAGTAGGCAGACTGGGTGGGAGATAGGGGTGATCGGGGAGGGGGGCAGGGAGACGAGCCAAGAAACAAAGTACTGGTCCCAGCAATGGAGGCTGAGACCCTGCACCAGGACACTAGGACGGGTGGTGGGGACAGAGGGGAACGTCCAATGTGCAAGCATTTTGAGAATCTGGGTCCTCAGAACTTCTGAACTGATTGGTACTGGGGGTGAGGCAGAGGAGGGGATCCAGGGAGCTGGCAGGAATGTGGGCTTTGGCACTAAGATAAGAAGTAGAGGAGGAGGGAGAAGAGCAGCTTGGAAGGAGGAGCATGGAACTGAGAAGGCTGACCAAAGAGATCTCCTCAGGCCTGCAGTCAGAGCTACAGACGTGGAATGCCAGGATCGCCGAGACAGGCAGGGCAAAGGAGCCCAAGGAGAAACAGCCAGAGCAGAAGGATAACCAGGAGACAGGTGAGGCATGGGATTCAAAGGAGAAGCAGACGTCTAAAAGGAGGGGTGTCAGCAAAGGTTAAGTCCACTGACAGACACACTGCATGGGCAAGGCTGCAACTTCAGAAGTCAGCAAGGCACAACCTGACCCCAAGAACCCACAGTATACTTGGAAGGTAAGATTTGAAATTAACAAGAGGCAGTGAAGTGGTTAAAAATAATAACAGCAGCAGTAATAATACCAGAAAAACAGAATATACCGCTTACCATGTATCAGGACCTTTACATACGTGAGCTCACTGACCTCTCACAACACACCTACCAATCCCCATTCTACAAATGAGAAAATATGCAGACGGGTGAAGGCACTAGCCTGAGGGCCAAACCAGGATTTGAACCCAGTCTGTCCAAACCTAGCAACTAACTATAGTGGTTTCAAATGCCAGTTTAAGCTCCAGTGCAGAGGTGCTAACCTCTGTGGTGCCACAAATTCCTTGGGCACTTTGGGGCTCTGGCTCAAAATAAAGCTGCTAAGTATAAAAAATAAAAAGATACAGGGTCATGAAAGAAAACAAAACAGTATCAAAATACAGTTATTAAAATACTTTTAAAAACTTTTTAAAATGTTGAGGCAATGAGGAAGTGCAAATGATTTTGCAAGATATCTGAGCAGTGGAAACAAGCAGAAAGTATCCAATTTATATGAATGGCAACATGCCAAGGAGTGCAAATGCAACCCAAGGACTGTGGATTGCTGTGATTCAAAATTGAAGGATATACTACATTTCAGCTGGAGTTAATGCAAATGAAGATGTGATTCTCCCCCTACCCCCACTCCCCGTATCCAGTATCATGGACCTCATAAGTCTAGTGAACTTTGTGCAGATTCAATCAGCTCAACATTGCCCTATGAAACTCTGACTGAGTGCTTAGTCCATGGAAAGCGCACAATACATGTTAGCTTGTAAGATGTCTAACAGAATATGGGCAATGTGCAGTGTGTGGACATACAGTCTTTCATTCAGTCCAGAAATATGAAGAACAAGAGAATAATTCCTGTCCTTGGGGTGATGGGCATGTAAACAGACACTTTAACCAAACCACTAACATAGCAAAAAAAATTAAGGGATATTTTTTTAATGACCTTGGGGTAAGGAAGGGCTTTCTAGTCATGACTCAAAATTCAGAAGCCGTGAAATAATAGATACATTACACAGAAATATAAACATCCTACATGGCAAAAATAAATCATGAGCAAAGCCACCCTGGTGGCTCAGATGGTAAAGAATCTGCCTGCAATGCAAGAGATCTGGGCTCGATCTCTGGGTCGGGAAGATCCCCTAGAAGAGGATATGGAAACCCACTCCAATATTCTTGTCTGGAGAACCCCCATGAACAGAGGAGCCTGGCGGGCTACAGATCATGGGGTCAAAAAGAGTCAGAAATGACTGAGCAACTATACTTTCACTTTAAAGTTATAAAACAGATGACAAAAGTGGGGGAAATATCTGCAGGTGTATTACAAAGACTAAAGAGCTTCAAGGATTCAATTTTGTATTTAAAAAAAATCAACAAGAGAAGAATGAGCACATGAGAGGAACACATAATTCAAGGACAAGGAAATCGAATGCCAATTTAAACATGTATAAAGAGGCTCAGCCTGACTCAAAGTAAGAGAAATTCAAATTAAAAGTGGATCAATATACCATTAGTTNAAAAAAAATCAACAAGAGAAGAATGAGCACATGAGAGGAACACATAATTCAAGGACAAGGAAATCGAATGCCAATTTAAACATGTATAAAGAGGCTCAGCCTGACTCAAAGTAAGAGAAATTCAAATTAAAAGTGGATCAATATACCATTAGTTTTACCCATCAGATGGGAAAAAAGTGGAAAGTTTGGAAATATACTCCTTTGGTGAGGCTGTGTGGAAACAGACACTCTTCCACATTGCTAAGAAACATTTAAATTGATAGAACTTTTGGGGGTTTGGAATTATCCATCAAATTAACAAACACATATACCCTCTAACTCAGCAGTTCCACTTAGGGGCATTTATTCTTTAGATACCATTGCATACCTGGAAAATGGTATTATAGGTTCAAGGTCATTCGGCACATTGTTATTTATATTAGCAAGAGGCTGGAAACAAACTGAATGCCTACCAAGAGGAGGTGGAATAAATAAATTAAGAGTGTTGTAGTCTTGTGTCTAAAAGCCTCGCAAGTTGAGTTCAAATCCTGGGTCGGCTACTTAGTATCTGAATACCAGTTTCCTCATCTACAAAACAGGTAACAGTAACACCTACCTGAAGGACTGTGGTGGGGATTCAAAGGGTTAATGTTATGTGAAGAGCTGGAAACAATGTCTGACGCCTGTCACAGAGGGGCTTTGGAAAGGCGGATTGAAAAGGGTCAGGTAACCTTTCATTTCTTTTATTAAAGAAGAGTTGACTTACAGTATCATACACGTTTCACATGTACAACGAGTGTGTGCTTAGTCACGTCTGACTCTGTGCAACCCCATGGACTGTAGCCCGCCAGGCTCCTCTCTCCATGGGATTCTCCAGGCAAGAATACCGGAGTGGGGT
>SJYX01017055.1:0-18061 GCA_006410675.1 Oreotragus oreotragus
TGATGTGGGTCATACATGCAGCAGGAAGCTCAGCCAACAGGGAGAAGGGGCTTGTGTTCACACACCCTGGAGCCATGGGAAGGCCCCCTTTTCCGAATTGGCTAGCGGCAGCGCTGGGAACTTGCAGAGGCAAAACTCTTCCATGGCTTCCCCTCTCCAGCTTTTGGGCGGCCCTGGCTAGACACAAAGCAACGCAGCAGCACATTTTCCTTTTGCCCAGATGCTGGGGCATGTGCTGATTGAGGGTCTGGCTCAGATCACCTCTCCTTAGTTCCTACTCTTGTAAAGTTCTTGTGTAAGCCTTCAGGAAGTGGCTACATTGTCATTCCAGTGAGACTTAACTAGAGCCTTATAGGGAAGCCAGTTAAGTGTTCTAGAAGTTCAGGAAAAGATTTGGGAGCAACCTTGCTCAGGGCTAGATACAGAAATCAAATATTCACAGGACAGATAAACTTGAGGTTTGCTCACCTGCATCAGAGTGTGAACTCTTGGCCTACGAAGGATTGCCTTAAAAATCCCAAATGTGTGATTTCAATGTTAAACATGGGCGTTACTGATGACAACATGCTGGCAGAGGATTAACTGAATGAAAGTAGGATGTTTGGTTTGAGTACATTTGGGGGGTGGGAATAGGTTGACCTCTAATTTTTAAATGATGTTTTAAAAAAACAACCTTATCTTAAATACAAACTGGGATTCCTTTTTGAGCCTTCACTTGAAAAAATGTTTTTTTTACAATGGGTACGTTTTAGGTTGAAAATTGAGCATTGAGTTTAAAAATCTTTAAAAATGTTAAAACTGAGCCTAAGTGGAAGAGAGTATTAAAGTTATATTTAAAAAAATCTAAGCCTGCAGTCTGCTAAAATAGATCATTCTGAAGTATGTTTGTACTTGAAAGCTATGTCATACAATTGAAGTTCCTTGTTCTTTCATGTAAAGCAGAACAAATGTGAGATGTTTTTTTAGTCCAAATACAACCAAGTGAATGGCTTTCTCTCCCTCTACCTTTTGCCCTTGACAGAGCACTTCCCCACTTGTTTTTTTGTGGCACCCCTTGCAGGAGCTTAGTTCCTCCACCAGGGATCGAAAGCACCCCACTTGCAGTGGAACTGCAGAGTTTTGATCGCTGGACAACCAGGAAGGTCCCTTCCCTGCTCTTGCCAGAAGTCTAACCTGAATTTTGCTCATTTCCTTTAAGAATAGAAAGCATGAAATGACCACACTGGTTTGCTGTCACCCTGGCAATTCTTATTTTCCTTCATCCACATATCTCCTTGCAGTCACAGAGGCACCAAAGGCTAACAGAGTGACCCTCTGAAAGTGACTCTCCCAGCCCTTGCCCATCAGATCTGTTCAACAGCGGTCACGGTTACCAGTTCCTTGTGTAATATTTCAGGGAGTGTCAATGTCAGAGGTTGGTAAACTTTTTCTGAGAAGTGCCAGAGAGTGTAGGTTTGGAGGGTCTTTCTGACTCTGTTGCCACTATTCATTTCTGCTGTTGTGCAAAAGCAGCCATGAACAGTAAATGCTCAACACATAAATCAATAGGTGTGGCTGGTTGTTTATAATATTGGGTGTTGGGCTGGGCTGTAGTTTGCTGACCCCTGGTCTAGGTACAGATGTACACACACATACAATGGTAACACACACACTATGTGCTATACCATACTTTTCGCTGCATCTGTACAGCCCTGTGACAGGTTACTTGGTTATGAAACTATCTCATAGCCTCTTTGTGGACTTTGTAGGTGATGCATCACTGTTGACTTGCACTGAGTGGTGACGTGGAGAAATGAGGTCCGTCTCATTTCTTTCCTTCCCCATGTGGCTTGCTCTTTGCAGCTAACATTCAAGATAAATGTTCTCTGTTATTTGGGTTCTTTTCAGGGAGTTCAGATATCTATTTGCTATCTTTTTGTTTTGTATCTTTTCACCTGAATCATTTTCATCTGTTCACTTTCCTTCTGCTTTGTTTGACGGCCTCTTCATACTCCAGAGTTGCCAGTCACTCGTCTTTGTAGGCACTTATATTGTTTTTTCTCTTCCACTTCTTTCTTCTCAACCCTTTTCCTCTCATTGCCCCTTGGAATCTTGTGTCTCTGCCTTTATCTCTTATAGAGCCGTTGTTTCAGGAATATTTTAAATTCATAGGGAAAGGGCTGGTGTTATGAACTTCCTTGTCTATAGCGGCAGTTCTTTTCTGTGGCAGCATTTTTCTGGTGAGCTGTTTTTTGTCTGCTGCTGTTTTTACTGCTACTTTCCACCTTTTCTTTTATAATGTGTCTCTATTGGTTCATTCTTTTGAGCTAAATTTTTCCTGGAGTGGCTATTTGCTGGAATTTAATGATCAAAGGAAGAAACCAGGACCATCTTCCAGGTGGTAGAAATCTCTCTTTATGACAGAGTTGTGTGTTCTACTTCTCCCAAGCCAATTAAGATCTGCCTTGCAGGGCCACTCACAGTACACATCCTTCCCCCACCCTACCACTGGGACAGGCTGCTAATTCCTGCATTTCCAGCCATGCGTCCTGTGTGGGTTATCTGTTTGGGTTTTCATTGCCTCACTCATGCCCTTCTTCTTGGCCAAACCAGGTCTAGTGCTGTCTGTGGGATGGCATTCTGCACATCAGAGGGGCACTCACCATGGGCTCAGGGCGCTGCGGGCTGAGTTTGCAAGCCCCTGGTGTAGGCAGCCTCACTTCCATCTACAATCTGACTTTCACTGCCTTTGGTGGCTCTCCTTCAGTTTTAACATGGAGTTCACATTTGTTTCCATGATCCCCAGTTGGCGTTCTAGTAATTTTCGAAAGCACAAGGGGTAACAGTCTGCACTCTTGACATTTAGAGGTGTGGTTCTGTTTTGGAAGTCCTTAAAATTCAGTCATGCTCTTGCAAGTCTTCTCTAGCACAATTAAAAAGCATCAGTTCTTTGGTGCTCAGCCTTCTTCATGCCTTCATATCCATACGTAACTACTGGAGAAGCTACAGCTTTGACTATATGGACCTTTGTCAGAAAAGTGATGTCTTTGCTTTCTAATTTGCTGTCTAGGTTTGTCATAGCTTTCCTTTTGAGGAGCAAATGCCTTTTAATTTCATGGCTGCAGTCACTGCAGTGATTTTGGAGCCCAAGAAAATAAAGTCTGTCACTGTTTCCATTGTTTCCCCATCTATTTGCCATAAAGTGAAGGGACAGGATGCCATGAATTTCATTTTTAAATGTTGAGTTTTAAGCCAGCTTTTTCACTCTCCTCTTTCACTCTTTGGTTCCTCTTTGGTTTCTGCCATTAGGGTGGTGTCANTTTTGGAGCCCAAGAAAATAAAGTCTGTCACTGTTTCCATTGTTTCCCCATCTATTTGCCATAAAGTGAAGGGACAGGATGCCATGAATTTCATTTTTAAATGTTGAGTTTTAAGCCAGCTTTTTCACTCTCCTCTTTCACTCTTTGGTTCCTCTTTGGTTTCTGCCATTAGGGTGGTGTCATTTGCATATCTGAGGTTACTGGTATTTCTTTTAGCAGTCTTTTTTTTTAAAAATTTTAATTGGAGGCTAATATTGTGGTGGTTTTTGTTCTTTTGGCAATCTTGATTTCCACTTGTGCTTCACCCAGCTTGGCATTTCACATGACGTACTCTACACATAAGTTAAATAAGTAGGGTGACAATATACAGCCTTGATGTACTTCCTTTCCCAACTTTGAACTAGTCCGTTGTTTCATGTCTGGTTCTAAGTGTTGTTTCTTGTCCTGAATATAGGTTTCTCAGGAGGCAGGTAAGGTGGTCTGATATTCCCAACTCTTAAGAATTTTCCACTTTGTTGTGATCCACAGTCAAAGGCTTTAGTGCAGTCAAGGAAACAGATTTTTTTGGAATTCCCTTGCTTTTTCAATGATCCAAAAGATATTTCTTGTCCTGAATATAGGTTTCTCAGGAGGCAGGTAAGGTGGTCTGATATTCCCAACTCTTAAGAATTTTCCACTTTGTTGTGATCCACAGTCAAAGGCTTTAGTGCAGTCAAGGAAACAGATTTTTTTGGAATTCCCTTGCTTTTTCAATGATCCAAAAGATGTTGGCAATCTGATCGCTGGTTCCTCTGTCTTTTCTAAATTCAGCTTGTACCTCTGCAAGTTTGTGGTTCACAAACTGCTGAAGTCTAGCTTGAAGGATTTTGAGCATTACATTGCTAGCATGTGAAATGAATGCAACTATACGGTAGTCTGGACATTCTTTGGCATTGTCTTTCTTTGGGATTGGAATGAAAACTGACCTTTTCAGTCCTGTGGCCACTGCCGACTTTTCCAAACTTGCTGGCATAGAGTGTAGAACTTCATCAGCATCATCTTTTAGGATTTTAAATAGCTTAGCTGGAATTCCATCACCTCCATAGCTNTGTCTTTCTTTGGGATTGGAATGAAAACTGACCTTTTCAGTCCTGTGGCCACTGCCGACTTTTCCAAACTTGCTGGCATAGAGTGTAGAACTTCATCAGCATCATCTTTTAGGATTTTAAATAGCTTAGCTGGAATTCCATCACCTCCATAGCTTTGTTCTAAGTAATGCTTCCTAAGGCTCACTTGACTTCACACTCCAGGATGTCTGGCTCTAGGTGAGTGACCATACCATTGTGGTTATCCAGGTCATTAAGGCCTTTTGTATAGTTCTTCTGTGTATTCTTGCCACCTGTTCGTAATCTTTTCTGCTGGATCCTTGCAGTTTCTGGTTCTTTATTGTGCACATCTTTGCATGAAATGTTCCCTTAGTATCTCCAGTTTTCTTGGCGAGATCTCTAGTCTTTCCCATCCTATTGTTTTCCTCTATTTCTTTTCATTTTTCACTTAAGAAGGGTTTCTTATCTCTCCTTGCTATTCTCAGGAACTCTGCATTCAGATGGCTATGTATCTTTCTCTTTCACTTCTCTTATTTTTTCAGCTATTTTCAAGGCCTCATCTGACAACCACTTTGCCTTCCTGTGTTTCTTTTTCTTGGGGATGGTTTTGGTCACCACCTCCTGTACGATGTTATGAATCTCTGACCATAGTTCTTCAGGCATTCTGTCACCAGATCTAATCACTATTCTTTGCACTATGCTAAATCTTCACCAGTGAACCAGTGAAGTAGCTCAGTTGTGTCCGACTCTTTGCAATACCATGGACTGTAGCCTACCAGGCTCCTCCATCCATGCAATTTTCCAGGCAAGAGTACTGGAGTGGGTTGCCATTTCCTTCTCCACAAATCTTCACAACTAGGCCTAAATTTAGAGAACTGAGAATAGGAAAAAAGCTCACATTTAAATTTAGATTTTAAATTAACTTATCAAGGGTATATCCTCAACATTGATCAAGACAGCTGCCACATTTCCCAGTAGAGAGTGAAGTAATTCAACTTAAGAAAAAAATGCCCTAAAACTTACTCAGTCCCAACTGACCAAGATTTGACTCTTGAGAGTTTAACATAGTGAATTCTCACTGCTATAATGAAATAAATACTTAACTGAAGGAAAGCACTTAATGAAATTAAATTAGTAACACTGAAATTCCCTTGAATAAAGCTACATAGGGCAGGGGTTTCACCTGTTTTGTTCACCGATATATACCAAGTGCTTAGAACATGGTATATACTCGTATCAAAACAAGAGTCTAAGAAAAAAGACACACTTGTGACTTAACGTTATGCTGAAAATTTTCTATTGGTGCATAATAATTTTAGATGGTTATTTGTATAGCTTGTCCACATGGGATAAAATATTCAATAAGAGTCAAGGTGATACTTAATGAAAAAAGTCAAAAGGATTAGAAATACTTAAGTTTCTGAGTACTGCTCTTTTTACCCATTCATATATTTTAAAGAATACAGAGATATATTTG
Organism: Oreotragus oreotragus; assembly: GCA_006410675.1. Taxonomy (NCBI): domain Eukaryota; kingdom Metazoa; phylum Chordata; class Mammalia; order Artiodactyla; family Bovidae; genus Oreotragus; species Oreotragus oreotragus. The sequence continues at coordinate 5,862 of SJYX01017055.1, forward strand.
GTCATAACCTTGGATAAGAAACACCCACCTGCTTTCCCCCAAGTATTGGTATAGGTGAGAACGTAAGTGCTCTGGGGTTTGGCGAACAATTACCTGCTATGAACATGAGCTGTTAGGCTGCCACTGTGTAAAACTCCATGATTCCTGTAAGCTGAACTTACTAACATCAAGTCTTACTGTGAAATACAGCAGATAAACATTTTACAGTAAAAAATTGGTTGTTTCATGCAATGAGATCAATACTTTTCAGCTGTCATTTCAGTGAAACCGATTAATTACTGTAAATGCTCTATGATGACAGATAAAAAACAAAAAAAACTGAGTTGAATTGTAGTACTACATTTTAAAATTACCCACCATCAAACTCAAATCTTACTTTACTTCAAATGGGAGTCGAAATGCCAAGAAAAAGTTGTTACATTGACTAGCAAGGTCGGTAACAATAACCAATTTTATCACTTAAAACATTTTGTAAGAGATTTTTTTAAATTGGTTTCTCAAAAATCAGTTAATATTTTAATGTACAGTTTATAAACAAAATCACCATATCTTGATTTTTACCAACATGAAAATGCGAATTTCCTTTCAAAACAGTTCCTGGCCTGGGGATTCTGGAGTCAAATCCAGCTCCTGATATACCTGTCATAATTATAACACAGTTTTGTACTTAGCTTGCATCTATGTTAACACTAACTGCCACTCAATAATAAAGGACCAGCTTCCTCAATCTAGTTTTCTATTTTAGCTGAAGGTTCTACTCACTTACAGAAGACCTGTGGTCATTCTCCTATTCCTACTATAACTTGCTGTTCAGTTTACTGCTGGTTTTTCCCCCCTTCGATATGAATCATTCTTATTATCTTTAAATGTACCTCACTCTCCACTCACTATATTATGTGGCCTGCATGCTTCTCTATAACCTATCAAATATGTAGAACTATGTATAAACTGATTAAGTCAAAATAATACTTCAGGAAATGCACTAATTACAGTTATGTTTACATTTTTTCAGATTAACCATTTATTCAAAGACTTTCCTTCATTAAAAATTATTTATATCCATAATAAAAAATATGGTACTGTAAGTATGCTTGAATGTGGTTCATCAGTAAAGATTTAGGCATAACTAACTTTTTAATATAAATTGAGGGGTTAAATCTTCAAGTGGAAAATGAATCTTTCCTAGTAGACATATAAACAGAATGTAATAAATAGATGGCCTCATTTTTTAAAGAGTGTTTAGAAAAGATAAGTTCAACTAGAAAAAGCCAGCTTTTTAGCACAAACGTTACTGGGCTATGACAATTTTGAGTGAGACCCATCCAGTGCGATTAACCGTAATAATGCCAATAAAGGGAATCGGAGATGAACCACAGTAATTACAAGTTCAAATTAACTGTGGATTTACACTGATTTTGTTCTATTGAAGGTACCTGTATAACTGTAAAGATGTTATATTACGAAGAAATACAGCTGGAAGTCTAGGCTTCTGCATCGTAGGAGGTTATGAAGAATACAATGGAAACAAACCCTTTTTTATCAAATCCATTGTTGAAGGAACACCAGCATACAATGATGGAAGAATTAGGTAATAATAATGACTGCTTAACAAAAAACTTATATTCAAAAAGATTCTGGTTTTTATGTGCAAAAGCTTGGCCCCATTTGAAATAAGGCATATATTTATTATGCCTATTTTTATTGGTCATAAATTTGAAACATTTATGTACCATTCCATTCCCAAGAAATCCAAAATTAAGAGTTATTCTTGAGCCCATACAGCAACTTCCGCTACTTTTAGAATTCTTTCTAAAACAAGATGAATAATAGAATTTGATAGAATTTAAGTGATGGATGTGGGGAGAATCTTAGAAGTTATGTAATCAAAACTGACAAGCGTAGCAAAAACTAGGACCACCATAAAAATTGCATTAACTCCAGCTATGGCTCAAAATGTTAATCATATACCTTGTTTATTTATTTACTTTTTAGATGTGGTGATATTCTTCTGGCTGTCAATGGTAGAAGTACAACAGGAATGATACATGCCTGCTTGGCAAGGATGCTAAAAGAACTTAAAGGAAAAATAACTCTCACCATTGCTTCTTGGCCTGGCACTTTTTTATAGAATGAATGACGGGTTATAGAAAAATAGGAAATCACAAGTAAGCTAAGTTGAAACAATGTATTTATCTTGTCAATTTTTTTTTATTTGAAGGCTATACTGTAAAAATATTAAATTTTAACATCAGGAAAAGTAGGATCTAATGAAAGCCAATTACACCTCAGAAAATGTAATTCTCAAAATATAAACATTACTAATTTTTATTCAGTGTGGAACATTTCTCATTACTCCACAGCGTTAAGATTAAATTTTCTATTCACTATAAAGTTCTTCAACAGCTGACATGGTTTGTATGCTCCTACGGAATTCAAGTCATACAGTCTAATTAAAATTTGTTATGTGCTGAGATCTGTAAAGCATTCATTATGGGCATTTTAAAAACAATTTCCAGACACAGGATTATAAAAGTGCACTGCTGAAAAGTGTTCATCAAATGAGAAATAAATATTTTTCAAAAATTATATAGCTGTCCTTTAATATGTGATACTAAGTACATCTCTATCATCACTATTTAAAAGTTCCTAGTAATTCATTCTTTTAAAACCATGTTGTTACCTTCACTGACAAACACTTCCTATGAGTTATCCCTAAAAATGCTCACAGAATTTTGTAAACTTGTATTTTCTTAAATGTTACAGAAAATGACTAAAGCTCTTGTCATTTATTTTCATTCACAATATAGCTAGTAACTGTAGAAACCCGACATGCTGCTCAACCAATAAGCCTTGAAAAAGCATCAAGAAAAGGCCAAACCACCTTGACCCTGGTTTGGCTCATAGAAGATGGCAGTGAGGCAATTCAAATTTTTGTCACAGTGATGAGTATTTGTCCATGTGCCTGCTCTCTAGAAACTACAAGTTATTTTAGAGGCAACCCAAATGCCATTAGATTTTATTACTGTGGATATAAACCTTCCCCATTTAGTTTCACCATAAACCCAAATTTAGAACACTGAAAACCTGTTATAAAAAAGCTGTGATATCAAAACTGAATGAGTTCTTTAATATGCAAAACCACAGTGCCACAGCAGTGATAAGAAAAGACTAGTTTTAATCTCAATATGCAGAGGTACCTTTTGATGCCTTTTGCAGTGCAACTTCTTCGTAAGAGACTGGTATTTGATTAAGTCAAGAAAACCAGCCAAGACCTCTTCTGCGGGGGCTGGCCCACTCGCTTGCCCCGAAAGTGTACTGCTTGCTCGATTAATCTTGCCTGCTTGAGCTGTAAAAAAGAGAAAGAAAGAAAGAAAACTGGCCAAGAGGGAACCTTGACTTTTATCAGATATTGTGTATGTACACAGCTAAACATAGCTCTTTAAATTCTCTGCTGAGTAACTCATTCACATTACTTTCTTCCATACAAAGTCATTACTGCCTTTTTATTTTTTAAATATTACAAGACAAAAATTTTAACTTAACATGAAAAATTCACTCTTTTATTTTGGAAGAGAAAATTAACTTTTCATACTAACAGAACAAGATGAAAGGCAAGTTTCTTAAACATTATCCAGAAAAATAACAAGATTTACAGTATCTACTTCTGGCACTACTATACACAAAAGGCCATGATCACGCCTATTCTGCAGGTGTAGCTTCGGTGCTCTCCTGTTCAGGGGCAGGCTCACTGCCAGCTTCTTTTCCTTCTTTGCTTCTTTTAGATTTTTTGTGCTTGTGTCTCCTATGACTGTCTCCTTCTTCACTTTCATGGCGACGTCTACTATTGCTGAAGAAAAAAAGAAAGGCATATTTTTCTTAAAAATGTTTAACTACATAAGTAGTGACAAATCAACCCACTTGAGGTAAATTCTTGGTAGAGCAATGGGTTTTAAATAACCTAATACTTTTTTTTTTCTCAAATACATTTTGGAGAGTAATCACATTTTATGTGACTTCTATGCTGGGATTATACTTACATTTAATGCTCACCTTCACTGTTGTTATACTAGAACAGTTAGGCCCACATATTTTAGATTATGAGACTGACACAATGCCCACTGTGCCGAGAGGGCCAGTAGGGACTATACTTTATTCTAAAAGACTAATTACAAATTAGAAACTAAAGTACTAAATCATAACAGGAAATACTTTCTAGAGTTGATTTTATGCAAAGATACACATTCATATAATGCTTTTTTTGAGACTACAGGGCCCTGAATGTTCTTTGATTAAACTGAACATTGCTTTGTTTAATAATATTTACTACTAAAAATTGACTCATGACAAATTCCCTCCTGTTCAACAAGATAATGTAGTAAGTTTAATTTTCATATATTTTTCATTTTATGCTAATTTTGGCTTATGGGTATTAAACATAATCTTGTTAGATTTCAAGGTCTTCGTTGAAATCTATAAAAGAACCAACTATTTTAACAGATTATTCTTGATCTTCTAATTAGGAACACATATATGCTCTAGTGGTTACTGGCAATGTCTGCTTCTACTTCCTGAAGTCAAATCAATTTCCCTGGCTTCAAACTGATTCACTATTTTATTAAAGAGCAAACCTTCGAGAGGACTTGTGTCTGGTTTCCTCTTTCTCTCTGTGTCGTCTTTCTCTGTGTCGTTCTTCTTTCTCCCGACTTGCTCTGTGGCGCTCATAGCCTCTTTCTGCATACTCCCTGTATCTGTATCGTTCTTCATCACTGAAACAGAATAGAAACAAGTATTCTTGACAGCTGGACTGTTGATTCTGAACGACTTCAAATTATAAAAGAGGTGACCTGAGTCCAGAAGTCCCCATGTTAGCACCTTAAACAGAACAGGTGTAAAGTATGTGTCTGCTGAACTGAGAGGAAAACAATGCTGCTCCCAAATTAGTACTAGATCTAATACAAAATATACAATAATTACACATTATGTTAAAGGACCAAGTTTTTTCTATGCTTTCAGTTGTTACAGGGAATAAATTTTACAAAAACAATGTTTTCTTTAAAAATTGGGAGCTGAAACTGATTTAAATTTTAATTTGCAGCTTCCCTTGTGGCTCAGCTGGTAAAGAAACTACCTGCAATGCGGGAGACCTGGGTTTATTCCTGGGTTGGGAAGATCCCCTGGAGAAGGGAACGGCTACCCACTCCAGTATTCTGGCCTGGAGAACTCCACGGACTGTAGTTTATGAGGTCGCAAAGAGTCAGACACGACTGAGTGACTTTCAATTCTACTCTTTAGAATTAAAAGAATGTTTGCTTATCTCAGATTTCCAACCAAAATTCTTATATTTATAAAATCTTAGGTAGACAGTTAAAATTCTAAAAGCATGATTAAAAATATTTGGCTTTCAAATATATTTATGGTTCTTAAGTTTTTGAATCACATAGAGTATATTCATCGAAAGAAGCAGTACAAACATTAAGAACAGTGCGACACCAAAGCCACTTCCACCATATCCACACAAAATGCAGGCTGACAACTGCCTGTGTTTACTTGAATTCCGACATCCCAGTAACACTACTACTGTGCGTGTGTCACTGGGGGCGGGATGGAGAGGTGGCCATGGGAATGACTTCAAATCCATATTAAGCTGCACCTCCATTTTCTGATCCTGGAGAAAACAGACTAAGGGAACTGGGACTGGTGGCTACTGTTATGAGCATAATCATCTTTACCTGCCTCCTGAGGCCTCTCTTCAGGTCCTTTTGTGAAAACAGAGATATACTTCTGTTTTTTGTTTTGTTTTTTTTCTTAATCCTTCATGTCTTTTTATTTAGCATACAAGCCAACATTCTCTACAGCCTAATATCAGTAAACTCTTTTAAAATGAATAAAAGTATCTTTTGGAACACTGTGTGCTAAAGAGCTATGGTTTCTAGAAATATTATGTGTAATACAAATTACTAAATTAGTAATTTGTACACAGCATCAAGACGCTAAGGAATCTTAGACAGTAACAGGGAACAGAATCAGGTGGAAGTATAAGCCATATAATAACCAATCAACCTAACAGTGGTCTCTTAGCAAAAGTGATAATTCAGGAGTGCTATACCTAATGCCAAGTCATATTGTTGACCAAGTTATTATTGCCTGTGATACATATTTATTTTTAAAAGTATTCATATATGCAGACATATATACATATATATATATGCACACACACACACACATGAAAATATTTTTTTTCTAATCATAAATATGTACTTGGTATGGGGAAAATGGAAATGTGGCACCAGAAAGGTAATGCACTATGTCCGGAAGTGGGAACTAGCAAGAGCAGTCTGGGCAGAGCAGGCCCAGGAGCATCCTGACTCTGCTATGGTCCAGGGTAAGTAACTTAACCTCTCTACTCAGTTATCTCACCTGTAAAACTGGCAACAGTCTTTTTCAGGGTTGTTGCAGAACTGACAACAGTATTTATAAAGTGTGTCTGGAACAAGGGTAGGCCCTCAACAAACAGCCACTAACATGCAGGTTCATCATCTTCATTAAATTTAATGCTAAACTTTTCAGAAGCAGAACCCTTTTTCTAAAAGCAACTGAATAATAAAGTTTCTAAAAGGAGAATAAACTCGCACCTACCCACCATGACAAATATTAGCATTAATGTTACCCTCTTTAAAAATAAGGTTCTTGGGACTTTCTTGATGGTCCAGTGATTAAGAATCCACTTGCAATGCACGGTACATGTGTTCAATTCCTGGTCCAGGAAGATCTCACCCGCCACAAGGCACCTAAGCCCCAGCGCTCTAGAGCCTGTGCTCNCATCAGGAAAAGTAGGATCTAATGAAAGCCAATTACACCTCAGAAAATGTAATTCTCAAAATATAAACATTACTAATTTTTATTCAGTGTGGAACATTTCTCATTACTCCACAGCGTTAAGATTAAATTTTCTATTCACTATAAAGTTCTTCAACAGCTGACATGGTTTGTATGCTCCTACGGAATTCAAGTCATACAGTCTAATTAAAATTTGTTATGTGCTGAGATCTGTAAAGCATTCATTATGGGCATTTTAAAAACAATTTCCAGACACAGGATTATAAAAGTGCACTGCTGAAAAGTGTTCATCAAATGAGAAATAAATATTTTTCAAAAATTATATAGCTGTCCTTTAATATGTGATACTAAGTACATCTCTATCATCACTATTTAAAAGTTCCTAGTAATTCATTCTTTTAAAACCATGTTGTTACCTTCACTGACAAACACTTCCTATGAGTTATCCCTAAAAATGCTCACAGAATTTTGTAAACTTGTATTTTCTTAAATGTTACAGAAAATGACTAAAGCTCTTGTCATTTATTTTCATTCACAATATAGCTAGTAACTGTAGAAACCCGACATGCTGCTCAACCAATAAGCCTTGAAAAAGCATCAAGAAAAGGCCAAACCACCTTGACCCTGGTTTGGCTCATAGAAGATGGCAGTGAGGCAATTCAAATTTTTGTCACAGTGATGAGTATTTGTCCATGTGCCTGCTCTCTAGAAACTACACGTTATTTTAGAGGCAACCCAAATGCCATTAGATTTTATTACTGTGGATATAAACCTTCCCCATTTAGTTTCACCATAAACCCAAATTTAGAACACTGAAAACCTGTTATAAAAAAGCTGTGATATCAAAACTGAATGAGTTCTTTAATATGCAAAACCACAGTGCCACAGCAGTGATAAGAAAAGACTAGTTTTAATCTCAATATGCAGAGGTACCTTTTGATGCCTTTTGCAGTGCAACTTCTTCGTAAGAGACTGGTATTTGATTAAGTCAAGAAAACCAGCCAAGACCTCTTCTGCGGGGGCTGGCCCACTCGCTTGCCCCGAAAGTGTACTGCTTGCTCGATTAATCTTGCCTGCTTGAGCTGTAAAAAAGAGAAAGAAAGAAAGAAAACTGGCCAAGAGGGAACCTTGACTTTTATCAGATATTGTGTATGTACACAGCTAAACATAGCTCTTTAAATTCTCTGCTGAGTAACTCATTCACATTACTTTCTTCCATACAAAGTCATTACTGCCTTTTTATTTTTTAAATATTACAAGACAAAAATTTTAACTTAACATGAAAAATTCACTCTTTTATTTTGGAAGAGAAAATTAACTTTTCATACTAACAGAACAAGATGAAAGGCAAGTTTCTTAAACATTATCCAGAAAAATAACAAGATTTACAGTATCTACTTCTGGCACTACTATACACAAAAGGCCATGATCACGCCTATTCTGCAGGTGTAGCTTCGGTGCTCTCCTGTTCAGGGGCAGGCTCACTGCCAGCTTCTTTTCCTTCTTTGCTTCTTTTAGATTTTTTGTGCTTGTGTCTCCTATGACTGTCTCCTTCTTCACTTTCATGGCGACGTCTACTATTGCTGAAGAAAAAAAGAAAGGCATATTTTTCTTAAAAATGTTTAACTACATAAGTAGTGACAAATCAACCCACTTGAGGTAAATTCTTGGTAGAGCAATGGGTTTTAAATAACCGAATACTTTTTTTTTCTCAAATACATTTTGGAGAGTAATCACATTTTATGTGACTTCTATGCTGGGATTATACTTACATTTAATGCTCACCTTCACTGTTGTTATACTAGAACAGTTAGGCCCACATATTTTAGATTATGAGACTGACACAATGCCCACTGTGCCGAGAGGGCCAGTAGGGACTATACTTTATTCTAAAAGACTAATTACAAATTAGAAACTAAAGTACTAAATCATAACAGGAAATACTTTCTAGAGTTGATTTTATGCAAAGATACACATTAATATAATGCTTTTTTTGAGACTACAGGGCCCTGAATGTTCTTTGATTAAACTGAACATTGCTTTGTTTAATAATATTTACTACTAAAAATTGACTCATGACAAATTCCCTCCTGTTCAACAAGATAATGTAGTAAGTTTAATTTTCATATATTTTTCATTTTATGCTAATTTTGGCTTATGGGTATTAAACATAATCTTGTTAGACTTCAAGGTCTTCGTTGAAATCTATAAAAGAACCAACTATTTTAACAGATTATTCTTGATCTTCTAATTAGGAACACATATATGCTCTAGTGGTTACTGGCAATGTCTGCTTCTACTTCCTGAAGTCAAATCAATTTCCCTGGCTTCAAACTGATTCACTATTTTATTAAAGAGCAAACCTTCGAGAGGACTTGTGTCTGGTTTCCTCTTTCTCTCTGTGTCGTCTTTCTCTGTGTCGTTCTTCTTTCTCCCGACTTGCTCTGTGGCGCTCATAGCCTCTTTCTGCATACTCCCTGTATCTGTATCGTTCTTCATCACTGAAACAGAATAGAAACAAGTATTCTTGACAGCTGGACTGTTGATTCTGAACGACTTCAAATTATAAAAGAGGTGACCTGAGTCCAGAAGTCCCCATGTTAGCACCTTAAACAGAACAGGTGTAAAGTATGTGTCTGCTGAACTGAGAGGAAAACAATGCTGCTCCCAAATTAGTACTAGATCTAATACAAAATATACAATAATTACACATTATGTTAAAGGACCAAGTTTTTTCTATGCTTTCAGTTGTTACAGGGAATAAATTTTACAAAAACAATGTTTTCTTTAAAAATTGGGAGCTGAAACTGATTTAAATTTTAATTTGCAGCTTCCCTTGTGGCTCAGCTGGTAAAGAAACTACCTGCAATGCGGGAGACCTGGGTTTATTCCTGGGTTGGGAAGATCCCCTGGAGAAGGGAACGGCTACCCACTCCAGTATTCTGGCCTGGAGAACTCCACGGACTGTAGTTTATGAGGTCGCAAAGAGTCAGACACGACTGAGTGACTTTCAATTCTACTCTTTAGAATTAAAAGAATGTTTGCTTATCTCAGATTTCCAACCAAAATTCTTATATTTATAAAATCTTAGGTAGACAGTTAAAATTCTAAAAGCATGATTAAAAATATTTGGCTTTCAAATATATTTATGGTTCTTAAGTTTTTGAATCACATAGAGTATATTCATCGAAAGAAGCAGTACAAACATTAANTTCTACTCTTTAGAATTAAAAGAATGTTTGCTTATCTCAGATTTCCAACCAAAATTCTTATATTTATAAAATCTTAGGTAGACAGTTAAAATTCTAAAAGCATGATTAAAAATATTTGGCTTTCAAATATATTTATGGTTCTTAAGTTTTTGAATCACATAGAGTATATTCATCGAAAGAAGCAGTACAAACATTAAGAACAGTGCGACACCAAAGCCACTTCCACCATATCCACACAAAATGCAGGCTGACAACTGCCTGTGTTTACTTGAATTCCGACATCCCAGTAACACTACTACTGTGCGTGTGTCACTGGGGGCGGGATGGAGAGGTGGCCATGGGAATGACTTCAAATCCATATTAAGCTGCACCTCCATTTTCTGATCCTGGAGAAAACAGACTAAGGGAACTGGGACTGGTGGCTACTGTTATGAGCATAATCATCTTTACCTGCCTCCTGAGGCCTCTCTTCAGGTCCTTTTGTGAAAACAGAGATATACTTCTGTTTTTTGTTTTGTTTTTTTTCTTAATCCTTCATGTCTTTTTATTTAGCATACAAGCCAACATTCTCTACAGCCTAATATCAGTAAACTCTTTTAAAATGAATAAAAGTATCTTTTGGAACACTGTGTGCTAAAGAGCTATGGTTTCTAGAAATATTATGTGTAATACAAATTACTAAATTAGTAATTTGTACACAGCATCAAGACGCTAAGGAATCTTAGACAGTAACAGGGAACAGAATCAGGTGGAAGTATAAGCCATATAATAACCAATCAACCTAACAGTGGTCTCTTAGCAAAAGTGATAATTCAGGAGTGCTATACCTAATGCCAAGTCATATTGTTGACCAAGTTATTATTGCCTGTGATACATATTTATTTTTAAAAGTATTCATATATGCAGACATATATACATATATATATATGCACACACACACACACATGAAAATATTTTTTTTCTAATCATAAATATGTACTTGGTATGGGGAAAATGGAAATGTGGCACCAGAAAGGTAATGCACTATGTCCGGAAGTGGGAACTAGCAAGAGCAGTCTGGGCAGAGCAGGCCCAGGAGCATCCTGACTCTGCTATGGTCCAGGGTAAGTAACTTAACCTCTCTACTCAGTTATCTCACCTGTAAAACTGGCAACAGTCTTTTTCAGGGTTGTTGCAGAACTGACAACAGTATTTATAAAGTGTGTCTGGAACAAGGGTAGGCCCTCAACAAACAGCCACTAACATGCAGGTTCATCATCTTCATTAAATTTAATGCTAAACTTTTCAGAAGCAGAACCCTTTTTCTAAAAGCAACTGAATAATAAAGTTTCTAAAAGGAGAATAAACTCGCACCTACCCACCATGACAAATATTAGCATTAATGTTACCCTCTTTAAAAATAAGGTTCTTGGGACTTTCTTGATGGTCCAGTGATTAAGAATCCACTTGCAATGCACGGTACATGTGTTCAATTCCTGGTCCAGGAAGATCTCACCCGCCACAAGGCACCTAAGCCCCAGCGCTCTNCCTCTTTAAAAATAAGGTTCTTGGGACTTTCTTGATGGTCCAGTGATTAAGAATCCACTTGCAATGCACGGTACATGTGTTCAATTCCTGGTCCAGGAAGATCTCACCCGCCACAAGGCACCTAAGCCCCAGCGCTCTAGAGCCTGTGCTCCACACCAAGAGAAGCCAGTGCAACAAGAGGCCCACGCGCCAACTGCCCTTGCACAGCAACAAAAGCCCGGGCACCACAAGGGGCACCCAGTGCAGCCAAACATAATTTTTTTTTAATGAAGCTCTTTGTAATGATTCCAACTGGATTTACATAAAAATAACCAAAGTCAATTATCTCATAATTTGTCATTTCTAACCTCTTTCCCTCTCACCCTGCCACCAATTTTTACTAGATCTGAGCCAGATTCTGAAAGCAAGCCATCTGATGGGACCATTCCCACAGATGGTGGAAGATTTGGTCTCATACTCGAAATATAAAGACCCCTTCTCTGATAAGCAGCTGTAGCACAAAGGTTTTTCTGGGCCTGGAAATCATTAGAGCTCATTTCAAACACCCTAGAATGACCAGCCTTCCCTCTGGCCCACAATTAAGCAACCTAAAAAACATGTTGAAACTTCTCTGTAATTTTCAAA
>SJYX01017056.1:17389-30789 GCA_006410675.1 Oreotragus oreotragus
AAAAAAAAAAAAAAGAAGAACAAATGAACATTATTAACAAGTGACAATTGCATGAAACAATTGTTTTTTCCTTGATAGAAATGAGATATGGCAGCTTTCTTGACAGCTTGGTAATCATCTAAGAATAATTGTGGAAATTCCTCCAAATTCTGATCCCTAAATCTAAGCCCTAGTCACTGGTATAAAATAAATATCTTCCTTAAAATTATCTTTCACATAATTAAAATGTCCTTACTTATTTGGACTACTTTATGCTTAGAATATTCCACATATCTGTTTTCAGATGTGTGGAATTACCAGACTTGAAATTTTGAAACCATTTGTGTATTACAAACTGTTGGATCATTGCAGAGGGACGGTAATCTTTCACTATGTATTAACTGTATATCATGCAGATGGTGACTGCAGCCATGAAAATAAAAGACGCTTCTCCTTGGAAGAAAAGTTATGACCAACCTAGATAGCATATTGAAAAGCAGAGACATTACTTTGCCAACAAAGGTCCATCTAGTCAAGTCTATGGTTTTTCCAGTGGTAATGTATGGATGTGAAAGTTGAACTGTGAAGAAAGCTGAGCGCCGAAGAATTGATGCTTTTGAACTGTGGTGTTGGAGAAGACTCTTGAGAGTCCTTTGGACTGCAAGGAGATCCAACCAGTCCATTCTGAAGAAGATCAGCCCTGGGATTTCTTTGGAAGGAGTGATGCTAAAACTGAAAGTCCAGTACTTTGACCACCTCATGCAAACAGTTGACTTATTGGAAAAGACCCTATGCTGGGAGGGATTAGAGGAAGGAGGAGAAGGGGACGACAGAGAATGAGATGGCTGGATGGCATCACTGACTCGATGGATGTAGGTCTGAGTGAACTCCGGGAGATGGTGATGAGCAGGGAGACCTGGTGTGCTGCGATTCATGGGGTCGCAGAGTCAGACACGACAGAGCGACTGAACTGAAGTGAACTGCAGCATATTTGATCAACTACTGTAACAGTGATGCTGGTGCTACTAAGTGGTACCCCCAAGCTTTCCTTCTTAAAAATATGTATAATCCTTGTAACACTAAGTAGTAAATGTTTTATTGTCATACTTTCTTAATATAGGATAACTGTTTTCTGGTCCAGTTTGAAGAAAAGAAACAAGCTAACAATGGCATTAACTACCTGTTTTATTAGTGGCAATCTACCACTAACTTTAAATGATAGTTAATGTAATGTTAAGTGAAAAAAATGAAAATTACTATAATTCTACTAAAAGAGACAAAAAAGTGGAAAGAATTTTTAAATGAGTACAGCATAGATTCCAAAGATTACACTATGAGTCTGGATTTTCAAAGCGAAAGGCATCTATGGATAATTTCTGTGAATATTTCCTAGACTACATACAGGAACAAAGCAAATGTAGGCTCCTTAGCCCTAACTTGACAAAGATAAATATGCAGATGAACCACAAGTCCCCTTTGCTAAAGTATACCTCTTGACCAAAGCCAGCTTTGGCCCAGCCCTGAGCTTTTCCCAAGAAAGTGGCAACCACTCATGGTTATTCACTCACTGTCTATACAATCAACAGTCACAGAGAACAATTTTTTGTAAAGCCAAATAGTTTACAGAGTGAACTATTGAAAAGCAAACCAAAATATACTCTTTTCTACAATTCCAGAGAGTAAAATAACTTTATTTTTTTTAAATACTGAAAATGTAAAGGGTCCATATGTATGAAGAGTTGTAGCAAGTATGTACTTTTTACTTTACTATTCATTTGATGTGTTCTTAAAATCTCTATGAGATAAGCAGTTATCTGCCATAAGTCTTTGAGCAATAGATTCAAAAGCAAGAGTAGCAATACTATTGAATTCCATGAAACTTTCTTTAAGGTTAAATTGTTCAATATCTGTATTATTACTACCCTCATATATTCATCTATCAGAACTCTGTGACTGAAACAAAAGTAAGGGAAGTGGGACTAAAAAGTATTTTGTTTCCTTATTAGATAAGAATCAAAATTGCTGGGAGAAATATCAATAACCTCAGATATGCAAATAACATTATCCTTATGACAGAAAGCAAAGAGGAACTAAAGAGCCTCTGATGAAAGTGAAAGAGAAGAGTGAAAAATCTGGCTTAAAACTCAACATTCAGAAGAATGAAGATCATGGTATCTGGTCCCATCACTTCATGGCAAATTAATGGGGAAGCAATGGAAACAGTGACAGACTTTATTTTCTTGGGCTCCAAAAATCACTGCAGATGGTGAATACAGCCATGGAATTAAAAGTCGCTTGCTCCTTGGAAGAAAAACTAACCTAAACAGCATATTGAAAAGCAGAGACATTTCTTTGGTGACAAAGGTCCATCTAGTCAAAGCTATAGTTTTTCCAGTAGTCATGTATGGATGTGAGAGTCGGGCTATAAAGAAAGCTGAGGCCAAAGAATTGATGCTTTTGAACTGTTGTGTTGGAGAATACTCTTGAGAGTCTCTTGGACTGCAAGGAGATCCAACTAGTCCATTCTAAAGGAAATCAGTCCTGAATATTCATAGGAAGGATTGATGTTGAAGCTGAAACTCCAATACTTTGGCCACCTAATTTGAAGAACTGAGTCACTGGAAAAGATCCTGATGCTGGGAAAGATGAAGGCAGGAGAAGAAGGGGACAACAGAGGATGAGATGGTTGGATGGCATCACCAACTCAATGGACGTGAATTTGAGCAAGCTCCAGGATTTGGTGATGGACAGGGAGGTCTGGTGTCCTGCAGTCCATGGGTCACAAAGAGTCAGACATGAGTTGAGGGACTGAACTGAAATTTTTAATAGAGGAAATGCAAACACCTGCAATTCAGACCAGATTATATATGATTAACGGTTATGCAACCTTATATAAAATTAAGTCTAACTCTTACTATTAAAACCTGTAAGGAATCAGAATAGGATTTATACTACACAAAGTCTGGGTTCTTGTTGCATTCAACTCTTAAAGTCATTCTGAGTTAAAACAGCCATTTTCCCCAAGACTTAAATGGAAATATATTTTATAAAAGGGATTATTTTTAATCTCTGAATGCATAATTTAAAATACTAAAACAGAAACAAGCTACATTTTCTTCACCATAAATTCACTCTGATTAAAGAAAGAATTCCCTCTCTTAAACTCCTCACAAATGCCACATTCTAAAGACTAGAAGAATTATAGGTAGGCATTCTTTTCTTTCTGCTCTAAGCTATTTTTCTCTAAAATATGTCAAGTAAACTTTTAAAGATTCAGAGGAGTGGAGTTTCATATTTTTTTTCTCTTAGTAAATTCTGACATGACTCAGCTTCTTTGTGGTCTTCCTCTTCCTTTTCTTTCTCTTCTATTTTTCTCATCTTCCTCACTGTCTAGAGGCTGAGGAATAAACTGATTACCGACAAATTTGTAAGTGTTAATTCTCTGTTTAACATTCTTTCTTTAGGTTGGAACCCTTTAAGGAACCCCGTTGGCCTATAACTCATTATGTATGAAATATGTGTGTTCATTAATATAAATATGAGCAAGTGCTATAGATTCTCGATAGCACTGATGGGTGGGCTGGGAGGAGTGCCCCATAAACTCTGATTGGCCAATGTCTTCTTATTTGATTGCTCAGATAAGTGGAACAGATGCAACAAGGTTATTTTTACTTTTCCAAATATATTTTACAGTGCTCATAACGTGTTAACTGATCTATTACAGGCATGACTACAATGCCTCCTGGTTTTAGTAATACTTTCATGTAGTTCTCATAGTATTTCTGGACTCCAGCTCCACAATAATCTTAAAAAACTGATGACCATCAGATGCTTTCCAGGGGCAATTACCAACCACAAATGCAGGCTTACAGAACTCAAATCCCAGCAGTGCTTCTCTTTATAGGTACATGTAGGAATATCTTCATCTTGAGACAGACAAACGATTTAGTTCACAGAAGAGTGCTAACTTGCTCATATAATTATTCTGATTAGCTGTTAGGAGATCAGGCTGACCTAGCCATGCCTTGCAACTTTCCTTTCGGAGAGATAATACAGGATTAGAAGCTAATTAACAAAACTATCACTATTTTTGATCAAGCTCCCCAGGTTTTCCTTGTCACATTTCATCACGTATGAATGAAGCGCAATCCCATTATTTGTTGCCCCCAAATCTTTTCTACACAGGAACCAGATCATGTTTGAGAGACTGAATTTGTTTTCAACTGAACTCATGGAATATGTTTATTCTGAAAAATACCACATTGTACTGCACTGCAGCGCGGCCATCGGTTGACCAGCCGCAAGGGGGCGAAGGTGGAACACTAGGCTTGGTCGATGTGTAGCAGCCACTGCCTCCGCCACTGAAGGTTGATATTTTTATACTTCACTGCTAAAAAATGGGTCATGTGCATTCATGTTTTGAACCATATTCATCTTATTGATGTGTAATATCAAGAATAGGGTAAATTCAGATTAGAAAATGATAAATGAATATTTTTAAAAGCAATAAATAATGATAGTGTTCTTTAGAACACCCATTTGGTTTAGTGAGTAAAAAACCAAGTCTAAAAGCTTCTGCACCACAAAGGAAACTATAAGCAAGGTGAAAAGACAGCCTTCGAATGGGAGGAAATAATACCAAATGAAGCAACTGACAAACAACTAATCTCAAAAATATACAAGCAACTTATCCAGCTCAATTCCAGAAAAATAAATGACCCAATCAGAAAATGGGCCAAAGAACTAAATAGACATTTCTCCAAAGAAGACATACGGATAGCTAACAAACACATGAAAAGATGCTCAACATCACTCATTATCAGAGAAATGCAAATCAAAACCACAATGAGGCACTATTTCACACCAGTCAGAATGGCTGCAATCCAAAAATCTGCAAGCAATAAATGCTGGAGAGGGTGTGGAGAAAAGGGAACCCTCTTACACTGTTGGTGGGAATGCAAACAGCCACTATGGAGAACAGTGTGGAGATTCCTTAAAAAACTGGAAATAGAACTGCCTTATGACTCAGCAATCCCACTGCTGGGCATACACACTGAGGAAACCAGAATTGAAAGAGACACGTGTACCCCAATGTTCATCACAGCACTGTTTATAATAGCCAGGACATGGAAGCAACCTAGATCCCCATCAGCAGAAGAATGGATAAGAAAGCAGTGGTACATATACACAATGGAGTATTACTCAGCCATTAAAAAGAATACATTTGAAGCAGTTCTAATGAGATGGGTGAAACTGGAACCGATTATACAGAGTGAAGTAAGCCAGAAAGAAAAACACCAATACAGTATACTAACACAGATATATGGAATTTAGAAAGATGGTAATGATAACCTGTATGCGAGACAGTGGAAGAGACATAGATATATAGAACAGACTTTGGGAGTCTGTGGGAGAGGGCGAGGGTGGGATGATTTGGGAGAATGGCATTGAAACATGTATACTATCATGTAAGAAACGGATTGCCAGTCTAGGTTTGATACAGGATACAGGATGCTTGGGGCTGGTGCACTGGGATGACCCAGAGTGATGATATGGGGAGACTGGTGGGAGGGCATTTCAGGGTTGTGAACTCATTACATCTGTGGTGGATTCATGTCAATGTATGGCAAAACCAATACAGTATTGTAAAGTAAAAAAAAATAAAATAAAAAATATTATCACAAAAAAAACCCAAGTCTAAGAAAATTAAAAACCTACTAGAGCTCTATCTACAAATTGAAAACACTTAAAAACATTTTTAAAAATTGGAAAAAAATTAAATCATAGTGTCTGTAATTAACGGACAACACCCCGTTATCAACCCCTCTGCAGCTACGAGAGTTTCCCAGTCATAACTGATTATATTGGGACATAAGCTGACTTGGTCTAAACAGGAGCCATCCAAAACAAGACAGGGAAAATTATACAGTCAAGTCCCCTGTGCTGTTAGAAAGAGCTATCATTATAATAAAGTAGAATACTACTTTTTTAACATACCCAAAGGCTTTCTCCTACCAAGTGTTAGTGTTCTCATTATTCTCCAGATTAAAAAAAAAAAAAACAAACAGAAAACAACCTCCAAAATATGATATGAAGAACTAACAGTAAGAAGGACAGGGGGCGTTGGAATAAAGTATGAAGTCTGCGGTAAAATTTTTTACTCTTTAAATGTTCATTTTCTTTCTCAAACTCTCCCTGTATCTCTTTCACTCTCTTTCATTTTCATGAACTTGATTTGAATGTTTCTGTCTGTAAAAGGAGAGGAAAAAAAATTAGCTTCAATTACACCAAAGCCTGAAGACAGCTATTAAGCTGCTCTACCTGTGTCCATTATGAATTCAGTCTCTCCCTTCAGCAAATTTCAGTCAATCTTTTATATACTTTATTAAGTGGTGATTTATTAAGAAGATGGAATATATCATTTTTATCCATACTATCTATTTTCCAGATATTGTTCAAAATCTCTAGCTCTCTTCTTCATTAAAGACTCATATCCATGTCAGTTATCATTTTTCTTCTTCATTATCAACACAAATGGTAAGTAACATAGTCTTACTTGCCCCACTCTCCTAAACCAAAATCCAAAATCCTCCATCAAACTCTGTTGCCCTCTTGAACTACTTTTCTATTTCTTTTTCTTCTTTCATTATCAGGGTTTCTAATAAAAATGTTCTTCAATAAACTAATAGGTAACATTTACTTGAGTACTTATGAACCTGGGATTATGCTAAGAACTTTTATACATATCATTTGATTTAGTCCTCATTATCACCTTTAAAATTACAATTATAGATATTCTACATATCAGAAACTAAGGCACAGAGGATGTAAATAATTATCTTAAAGTTTCTCTTTTAGTTGGTGCTGATACTGGGATTCTAACCAAACTCTAATTCTGGAGACTGACTTATGGATCAATTTTCAAATTTAGTTTTACCACACATTCTATGGCTAATGAATTTTCATTCCTTTTTTAATAGACACCCTATGGAAAGCAAAGTTTCTAAAATTCCAGTGTAGAGACAGAAAAGTAATTTTCCTTAAATCCTTTGAAGTCTAATCTGAGACCCTGTAATAAAATTCCTAGTAACAAAAGAGAAAAAAACTCATTGTTACATATACCTCATGTATATATGAAAGTTTCCTAGGGAAAAATGAGTAACTCTTCAAGGTGGCTTAGAACTCAGAATTAAACATCACCATAAGAGGGAAGAGAAGAGGAATTGTAGACCATTTGTCTGGGTAGGATGTCAACTTCTCTTCTCCCCTTCTATGAAAAATCTAATCTTGACTAGTTAAGAAAACTTCCAGGGAGAGGGGAATGACAATTGAATTGCTGTTTTTGCATTAATTTGTAAGCAGATAAGGTCATCCCAAGGAAGCGTCTCTCTGTATTTACTATTTTTTTCAAGTGCCTACATCTCAAAAAAATAAATAAATAAATAAATAAATATGTCAAAGCCACATGTTGAAGCGTGGCATGATCTGAACACCTAAAATCATATCTTGGGGTCACATAATCTGCTGCCTTTAACCAGTAAATATCTTCAAGATGAATTCAGTAAAATTTTGCCGTTAGGCATCCTAGCTCAAATTTCTGTATCCTTGACCAAGTTTTTCCTTCTTGGCATTTCGTGTTTATGATAATTCTTCTAACATTAAGTGTTCTGATAGTAAGTATCCTTAAATAAAGATTGTTTTCTTCCTCGCAGATTCCTTTCTCTTTCTACTTATTTCTCTTCTTCAGACCACACTTTAAAAAAAAATCCCCATTTTTTTCTGTGCATTTGAGCTTGTGATTCCATTGGCATTTCTGATTCAAAATTACTTACATGTGCTAATCCTCAAAATTATTTGTCAAGCTCGTATAGATTTTCTGAGCCTTAAAAAAAAGTTTAGCTTTGTTGAACATCTGTAACACAGAGTAAGTCCATTGCTTTTCAGTTGCTGAGTCATATCTGACTCTTTGTGACTGCTTGGACTGCAGCATACCAGGCTCCTCTGTACTCCAAAGTACAGAGTTTGCAGAGTTTGCTTCTAATTCATGTCCATTGAGTTGATGATGCTAACTAACCATCTCATCCTCTGGTGTCCCCTTTTCCTTTTGCCTCAAGATTTTCCAGCATCGTGGTCTTTTCCAATGAGTCAGCTCTTCTTATTTTGTGGCCTAAGTATTGGAATATCAGCATCAGTCCTTCCAGTGATTATTCAGGGTTGATTTTTTTTTAGGATTGACTAATTTCTCTGCATTTTAATACACTGCCTAGCTTTGTTATAGCTTTCCTTCCAAGGAGCAAGTGTCTTTTAATTTCATGGCTGTGGTCACTGTCCATAGTGATTTTGGAGCCCAAGAAAATACAGTATCATTGCTTCCACTTTTTACTCTTCTATTTTCCATAAAGAAATGGGACTGGATGCCATGATCTTAGTTTTTTTTTTTTTTTTTGACATTGAGTTTCAAGTCAGCTTTGTCACTCTCCTCTCTCATCCTCATCAAGAGGCTATTTAGTTCTTCTTCACTTTCTGCCATTAGAGTGGTATCATCTGCATATCTGAGGTTATTAATATTTCTCCCAGCAATCTTAATTCCAGTTTGTGATTTATCCAGCCTAACATTTAACATGACGTACTCTGCATATAAACTAAATAAGCAAGGTGGCAACAGACAGCCTTGATGTACTCCTTACCCAGTTCGGAACCAGTTCATTGTTCCATGTCCAGTTCTAACTGTTGTTTCTTGACCTGCATATGGGTTTCCAAAGAGATAGGTAAGGTGGTTTGGTACTCTCATCTCTTTAAGAATTTTCCAGCTTGTTGTGATCCATATAGTCAAAGGTGTTAGTGTAGTCGGTGAAGCAGAAGTATATGTTTTTCTGGAATCCTCTTTCTTTTTCTATGATCCAATGAAGGTTGACTATTTGATTTCTGGTTCCTCTGCCTTTTCTAAACCTTGCTTATACACCCGAAAATTTTCAGTTCACATACTACTGAAGCTTAGCTTGAAGGATTTTGAGCATTGTTTTGCTAGCATGTGAAGTAAAACAATTATACAGCGGTTTCAACATTCTTTGGCATTGCCTTTCTTTGTTCTTGAAACGAAAACTGAACTTTTCTAGTCCTTCGGCCACTGCTGTAGGTCTGATAGTTTCCTAAATGCACCATGCTCAATCTTGTCTACTTACCTTTTCCTTTGCCTCAATCAACTCTGCTTTCCTGGCTAATTTCAAATTATTTTCAAGAATCAACTTTAAATGAATGCCTATCATTAGGCATTCTTTCATGTCTAACTCTCTGTGTCAAGACCTCTTTCAGTCCAACAATATTTCCTCTTGATTCTTACTAATAAAAGCCCTGATTTTCTGTATGCAAATACCTCCCAGAATAAAGAGTAGATTCCCCTAGCTCCTTTCAATTCAGGGGAGATAGTTTGCTGCTGCTGCTACTGCTAAGTCTCTTTAGTCATGTCCAACTCTGTGAGACACCAAAGATAGCAGCCCACTAAGCTCCTCTGTCCCTGGGATTCTCCAGGCAAGAATACTGGAGTGGGTTGCCATTTCCTTCTCCAATGCACGAAAGTGAAAAGTGAAAGTGAAGTCGCTCAGTCGTGCCCTACTCTTAGTGACCCCATGGACTGCAGCCTACCAGGCTCCTCTTTCCGTGGGGTTTTCCAGGCAAGAGTACTGGAGTGGGGTGCCATTGCATTTGATGCTATTTGAATTAAAAATATGCAAGCAGTTTTGTGAGTTCTTCAAAATTTCTCTCAGCATACTCTTCACAAATCTTTAAATTTGGACTAGTCCCTCTTAGTAACTTTATCCTTCTTTTTGGCTAAAAAACAGTCATGAAGTCTAGAAACTGAGCAGCCATGGGTCATGAGGCATCAGCCAAAATGTCAGACAAGCTAACCTTGCACCACATTCTCTCCATCGTCTTACAGGCTTTATTTCCTTGATTTGTAACCTTGTCTAACATATTGAATCAGTTAAGGTAAGCCTATGATGCCACAGAGTTATCCAAGAGTAATTAGGTTTCCTAAACAAGTTAGAAATTTATTTCATACCCCTCACATAATTCACAATGGCAGTTCAGATCCAGGGCAAACACTGCCTTCAGTGGGTTACCCTAGCGTCTAAC
This sequence comes from Oreotragus oreotragus, assembly GCA_006410675.1. Lineage (NCBI taxonomy): Eukaryota > Metazoa > Chordata > Mammalia > Artiodactyla > Bovidae > Oreotragus > Oreotragus oreotragus. The sequence continues at coordinate 27,503 of SJYX01017056.1, forward strand.
CTTGAATAAAATCTAGAATATAATAATATGTGCCAGTGCACATATTTGACCAGTGCAGTCACAACATGCCCATTACCAGGTTTTTCTGCTGCTGCTAAGTCACTTCAGTTGTGTCCGACTCTGTGTGACCCCAAAGACGGCAGCCCACCAGGCTCCCCCATCCCTGGGATTGTCCAGGCAAGAACACTGGAGTGGGTTGCCATTTCCTTCTCCAATGCATGAAAGTGAAAAGTGAAAGGGAAGTCGCTCAGTCGTGTCCGACTTTTAGCTACCCTATGGACCCTGCAGCCTACCAGGCTCCTCCATCCATGTGATTTTCCAGACAAGACTACTGGAGTGGTGACAAGGCCTAATCTCTTCTTTAGCATAATACAAATGTGTCACGTGACTCTACCTAATTGTAAATAAACTTAAAAAATTCAGGCCCATGTATCCTAAGGAAGAAAGAGGGTGGATTTAGTAACCTAGCTAGTGCTGTATGGATTGTGTGTGATGTCTCCTTTGTCTTATTTACTATTTTATTTTTATCTCACTCCAAATATGATTGAGAACTCCTTAAAGGCAGACATTTTTTTTAAGTAGTGTACCTCATGTCTAGAATAGTACCAGAAACATAGTATTTAAACAGTTGATATCTGCTACATAAATTGATCAATAAATTAATTAATACATTGTCTGCTGCTGCTGCTAAGTCGCTTCAGCTGTGTCTGAGTCTATGCGACCCCGTGGACAGCAGCACACCAGGCTTCTCTGTCCACGGGATTCTCTAGGCAAGAATACTGGAGTGGGTTGCCATTTCCTTCTCCAATACATTGTCTAGCTTTGTCGATGTTTCGCACATCTACATACTGGAATTTAGATGTAGTAAGTTCCAGTTTTAGAGTCTTAAGACAATGGGTGGACTAATAAAAGTCACTTTAGACATCTTAGAGATGTTGTGTTATGAGCTCTCTTTTGGTTGATGCAATATGAAATTGTCTTCTTAGAACATCCTGAAAAACTTTTGATGGCATTAAAATTCAGTTATTTTGATATATCCATTAGAAACATCCTTTTAAATTGCATTATAATCTGGAAACATATTTTAATTAAATGAAAAATGTTTCATTATGCTCTTAATTTAAACTATCCAGAAAAAAATGCTTAGACATTAAACTACTAATGCTTTGTTTCCCAGAATTGCTATTATTATTTATTATTAGAGTAGACCATCAGTAATTTACACTAATAACTGAGAGACTCACTAGAGATTACTGAATTTGGTAAATTAGTTAGTGAAAAAATAAATATGAAAAACATCAACACTGCAGTACCGCAAAATGTGCTTTATTCATTATTTTGATAAGTGTAGTTTAATTATAATTAGCTCTGGTAATGTTTCACAGTATGCTAATAAACACATTGCCATATTTTATGAAATTAATGAAATCTTAGAAGAAAAAATGTTTGCTAAACTAGTATCAGTTTTTTGGAGAAAAGTATAAATCTGTGATTTAGTATATTTTGTATTATTTTTAGTCCAGAAAAAAATATACCTTATATGTGATGTTGTTTTGGCCATTCCTACTGCTTGTCATGTGTATTCTTTACTAGAAAATCAAGCTCATGGGAGTAGAGCTGCCTTGATTCATACATAATGAACATGTTATGCATAGATATGTATTAAGTATATATTGTATATGTATTTAAATTTATAAATGGAAAGATTTCACTGCAAATTTGGTAGCCCTAATAAGTTTTAATGTACATTCTGATCTTTGATCACCTGTACTTTTAGAAGTCATAGGGGAAACTTAAATGTTTATTTCCATTATTTGTGATCTTTGTTCACTTATTTTTTAATGTCAAGATACATATTTAAAAATACTAAAATATTTGACTTTATACAAAGTATCAATGAAATAAAATAAATATCAAGTAAAAATGATAAAATAGGCAATAAAATCTTTGTAACATATGTAGCAATGAATCTATGTAGAATGTAATGATCTCCTGTAATCAAATAGAAAGATAATGAAAAAGAAAAAAATTCCCAAAATATTAACAATAAATGCACAGAAATATTAATGGAAAGTTAGCTAAGTTTTCTCATTTTGCAGCTTTAAATATTTTCAATATAAAACAAAAATAATTACCTTTATCCCCCTAAATAGCAAAAATAAAGCAAAATGAAAACAACAGTATTAGAAAAGATAAAGAGAAATGGGAATTTTTATCTGTTTGGGAAATTTATTAATTTTAGGGTACTTTGGAATATCTATTTATAATTTAATATACATATACTTTTGATTAGTAGTTTTGCTTTTAAAAATGATACTGCCAAACTTTAGTATTTATGCCTAAACATATTTATACAAAGGTGTTTATATTGTGTATTAGAGCAAAATAATGAAAACAATTTAGATGCTCACCAGTTAGTACATGTTTTTAACTATTTTTCCAGTTTTATTGAGATTTAATTAAAATATGATATTGTGTAATTTTAAAGTGTACAACAATGTGTCGATTAATCTGTTGCAAAATTATTACTATCATAGTGTTATCTATCACCTCCTCTTGTCACACAGTTACCATTTGTGTGTGTTTGTGTGTGTTGGAAACATTTAAGATCTACTCTCTTAGCAAGTAAATGTTTAATTATGGCATATCCAACATTACAATGTATGGTGCACTGTGCCTATTCGATAAGAGTCAGTGATTATTATTAATCAGTAAAATGTTCCAGTTTAGTGTAACATAAGATATCAAATTTTTTTGTTTGCTATTTATAAACATGAGGTTATATGAAAGTTTAAAATCTTACTTTCTCTATTGAAACAATTCCTGAATAGATTTATACATTAAATGTGAACACAAAATTCTACAAGGTTTTTTTTTGTAAAAATTGGCAAGCTGATTGTGAAATCTGTATAGAAATGAAAATTACTGAAATAGCCTAACAACTTTGAAAAAGGGATCAAGGTTAGAAGGATTTATATTACCCAGTTTTAGCACTTATTATAAAACGATAGTATTGAAGCACAGTGACAGACAAATAAATGGAAGTGATTCTAAAAATAGACTTACATGTAGATAGTCATTTGATTTTTGACAAAAGTTCAAAAGCAATTGAATGGATAAAGGATCATCTTCAAAAATGATACTAAAACAATTGAATAGTCATATACTCCCAAAAAAGAAATCTTCAATCTACACTTCATATTATATAAGCATCAAATGTCAGGCTATTCCTCAATGAATTGAAAACATTTATTATGTAAAAGCCCTAATGCAGAATCTTTATTATT
>SJYX01017056.1:56609-76673 GCA_006410675.1 Oreotragus oreotragus
CCTGGGATTTCTTTGGAAGGAATGATGCTAAAGCTGCAACTCCAGTACTTTGGCCACCTCATGTGAAGAGTTGACTCATTGGAAAAGACTCTGATGCTGGGAGAGACTTGGGACTGGAGGATAAGGGGACGACCGAGGATGAGATGGCTGGATGGCATCATGGACTCGATGGACGTGAGTCTGAGTGAACTCCGGGAGATGGTGATGGACAGGGAGGCCTGGCGTGCTGCGATTCATGGGGTCGCAAAGAGTCGGACATGACTGAGCGACTGAATTGAACTGAACTGAACTGAACAGAACTGAGGCTAAAGTATTATTACTCTGGTTCTTGCAATTTACTCTGCAACTGACAGTCTCTTTAATTGCTACAACACTTGTATATCAAGTATATATCAATATGTAGCCTGGCTTCTTGTTGCCATAAATCCCATCCCATTCACATTCAAAAATTTATTTAAAATAATCATAGTTTATCCTACTCAAGAAAGAACAGTATTTACTTAATCTCCACGTTTCCTCTACTGTTTTGTGGCTTTGGACCACTACAAAGGTGAGTTAGCACTGACTCAATGGAAATAAGCTCCCTTAAATCCTAATAGAAGAGTATTAGGAAATTCAAAATTAAGAAGATTATTCTGCATAAGATCACTTAAAGTATTTTTAATTTATTAAACTTTGCATTATTGTACCCATTAACTTTTTTATATGAAGAGTGAATATCATTCACTTTTATTCTTTGCAACTCATTTCAAGAAAATTATTTTTTGTATTCTATTAATGTATTGCCTTGAGTGCTTGTCTCTTGTGGAACTGATGTGTGTGTCTGTGTGTGTTGTGTGTGTACATAAGCGTGGATCTCTTATTATCAAAAGGCCAGCAGTAGTACAGGATTGAATCTGTGACCTGAAGGTTAAATTCCACTTAGCAGTAATCACTAAACTGTGCTCCATTATAGTTGCATTAAAAAAAATTGAGACAGCTGACATCTGGTACCTCCCCATCTAAAACCTTTTAAACAACTTGGGGACAAAAAAGGGTTTTTATTTAGGAAGTGAACGAAACTCTAGATATGTGTCACTTAAAGATCTGGAAATTTTCTGTAAGTTGCACTGTTTAAAAATGGTCAGAATATACCTTTATTGGAATAAAATGTTAAATCACCTTTTTTTCACTTTTGCAAATCTTTCCTTGACCTATATAAAGAATATAAAGAGTACATGTACAGAACAAGCAAGTTTACTCTATTTTGAAAATCCCTTCATAAAATTAACATATTTTGCTTTCATTGGCAACATCTCAAATCAAACTAACAAAATTATTGTAAAATAAAGTATATTAATTTATTTACATAAATTTAGAGCTTTCCCGGTGGTTCAGTGGTAAAGAATCTGCCTGCAACACAAGAGCCACAGGAGACACAGGTTTGATCCCTGGGTTAGGAAGATCCTCTGGAGGAGGGTGTAGCAACCCATTTCAGTCTTCTTGTCTGGAGAATTCCATGAACAGAGTAGTCTGGCAGGTTGCTCTCCATAGGGTCACAGAGAGCTGGACATGACTGAGGTGACTTAGCATGTACACACACATATGTAAATTATAAGCAGTGACTCTCTTGTTATATGTATAAGTAAGTGTTAGTCACCGAGTCATGCCTGACTCCTTGCAACCCCATGGACTGCAGCCTACCAGGCTCCTCTGTCCATGAGATTTTGCAGGCAAGGATATTGGAGTGGATTGCCATTTCCTTCTCCAGGAGATCTTTCCAACCCAGGGATTGAACCCAGGTCTCCTGCACTGCAGGCAGATTCTTTACCAACTGAGCTATAAGCTAAGCCCATATACATATGTCATATGTATAAATATTTAAGTAAGTTTTCCTGATATTTTATGTAGTTAATTTCAAAAGTGTTTTACTAAGAATATATTTATTAAGTAGATTTGCAAACACTAGGATTTTCATCAGCAAACAATAAAGAATCATTCATGAAAATTCACAATGCATTTCTTAGTTTAAGATAAAGAAGCGTTTTATTAAAAATTAATTTAGTAAGTCACCAGTAATAGTCTACGATGTTATAAAGGTGTTTCTTTTTAGAAAATTTAACAAACATTTTGGAAATTTATAATGACAGAACAATAGTTCTGGTTATAAATTTCCTCCAGAACACACACCAAACTTTTCAGCTTTCAAGGGCTATTCTTCTATTTCCCCAAGGGAGGATAATGATATACATATACTTCCACTCTTGTTTTGTGAAATAACAGAATAGATGCCAAAACTACCTAATAAACAATAATGAAAAGCTCCTTCTTGCCCTTGATACAAAGACTTTACAGGCAAAAAATACACATACATAAATAACCTAGGACTACTTACAGAATCAAATAATGGACAAATGCCAAGCAGAGTACAGTAAAAGAAGGAAATAAATCCAGCTATCTGCTATCTGTGAGAGATATATTCAAATGACATGTGTAGGCTTGATCTTATTCATTTCTTTACTCATTTAATTTTTATTGAATGCAAGTTTGAAAGTTGGAAGAACAGAAGTTTGAGTAGTCCACAGAAACACCAATTTACTCTCAAAGAATTTTCATCAAAGAATTATAGAAAGTTATGCTGCTAAAAGATCATAGTTTGATTATTGGTTTTCCTACTTACCAATTTTGAGATCTAAGCAAATTGACAAATCCTCTGATAGAACTAATAAAATCAGTGTAATACTCCCCTCCTCATGGAGTTGTTATAGAATGTGTGTGTGTGTGTGTGTGTGTGTGTGTGTGTATATATATATACATACAGTCTTCTTGTCTGGAGAATTCCATGGACAGAGCAGCCTGGCAGGTTGCCGTCCATAGCGTCACAGAGAGCTGGACATGACTGAGGTGACTTAGCATACACACACACATATGTAAATTATAAGTAGTGACTCTCTTGTTATATGTATAAATACACAGGTATTCTGTGTACTTAAGAGCTATAATTGTTTTTAACATGAATTATTACATTAGAACGTAAGGCATATTTTAAAAGAGACGTAGTAAAAATGAACTGAAGAAATTTTCAGAATGGCAAACCCTTTCCCATCAAAAATGAAAAGTAAATTCTCTGTGGAGGAGCATTTGAGCTGTGCCCTGAAGGATTTCTATTTACATTTAGCTTCAGAGAATGAGCACCATTAGAAAGATTATTTTAGAAGAAATTTATTCAAATGGAATTTTGAACGAGATCAGGAATTACAGCTTATTTTGTAAAAGGAGTACAAAATTAGGTTTGATTTAATATAATGTTCAAAGGGTCTAGAGAATATACCAAGTCTGGGGAAGGGAATAACATATAAATGTTCAAGATTGGATATAAAGGAGCCATATACATTTCTAAATAGATTGAGACTGAAAAATAACCTACGAATTTGCTCAAATGACTTTAGAGGAAGTTTCTTTCTTTTTTTTTTTTCTTTCTATTTTTCTCTATGGGGCAATTTGACCAAGAATTTGGAAAAATCAGAGGTAATCATAGAGTAAAATACAGTAAAATATAATTGTCATCATTTACCTCCTTAGAAATTTTCAGGAGTCTCAGCATTGCTGGAAAATATATTTTATAGGTAAAATGAATAAATAAATTCTTGAATTGTATGTATTATGTTTATGATAAAGAGAAGAGCAAAAGTCGAATGAGAAATAAAGGAATTAGGGATCATTTAAACAGTGATCATAACACAACTAAACATAGACCTTTGAATTTATTTTTCTCATGAATCAATAGATGATTTTTGTGTTACCCGTTTTACTTGGTCAGTTCATAACAATTCTTCCTCATGCTTCATTCTTATTAAATTTATTCACTGACTTGGACAGAATGGTGTGATAGTTCATTTTCCTAAGCACAATTAGACACTTGGGTCCATTTCAGTATCATTTTTGTATTAATATTCATCTCATGCAAACTCAGTTTATTTACAACTGCCACTTCCTCAATAGAGAAATGGTCCTATTTTGTACCTTATTAGCAGTGATTTTGGAGTCCAAGAAAATAAACCAGTATGGTGACAGCTAACTGAACTCCACTGCTGAAAAGCAAGGTCTTTTCTGAAAGGAGATTAAGCTGCACAACTTCATANATCCTCTGGAGGAGGGTGTAGCAACCCATTTCAGTCTTCTTGTCTGGAGAATTCCATGAACAGAGTAGTCTGGCAGGTTGCTCTCCATAGGGTCACAGAGAGCTGGACATGACTGAGGTGACTTAGCATGTACACACACATATGTAAATTATAAGCAGTGACTCTCTTGTTATATGTATAAGTAAGTGTTAGTCACCGAGTCATGCCTGACTCCTTGCAACCCCATGGACTGCAGCCTACCAGGCTCCTCTGTCCATGAGATTTTGCAGGCAAGGATATTGGAGTGGATTGCCATTTCCTTCTCCAGGAGATCTTTCCAACCCAGGGATTGAACCCAGGTCTCCTGCACTGCAGGCAGATTCTTTACCAACTGAGCTATAAGCTAAGCCCTTATACATATGTCATATGTATAAATATTTAAGTAAGTTTTCCTGATATTTTATGTAGTTAATTTCAAAAGTGTTTTACTAAGAATATATTTATTAAGTAGATTTGCAAACACTAGGATTTTCATCAGCAAACAATAAAGAATCATTCATGAAAATTCACAATGCATTTCTTAGTTTAAGATAAAGAAGCGTTTTATTAAAAATTAATTTAGTAAGTCACCAGTAATAGTCTACGATGTTATAAAGGTGTTTCTTTTTAGAAAATTTAACAAACATTTTGGAAATTTATAATGACAGAACAATAGTTCTGGTTATAAATTTCCTCCAGAACACACACCAAACTTTTCAGCTTTCAAGGGCTATTCTTCTATTTCCCCAAGGGAGGATAATGATATACATATACTTCCACTCTTGTTTTGTGAAATAACAGAATAGATGCCAAAACTACCTAATAAACAATAATGAAAAGCTCCTTCTTGCCCTTGATACAAAGACTTTACAGGCAAAAAATACACATACATAAATAACCTAGGACTACTTACAGAATCAAATAATGGACAAATGCCAAGCAGAGTACAGTAAAAGAAGGAAATAAATCCAGCTATCTGCTATCTGTGAGAGATATATTCAAATGACATGTGTAGGTTTGATCTTATTCATTTCTTTACTCATTTAATTTTTATTGAATGCAAGTTTGAAAGTTGGAAGAACAGAAGTTTGAGTAGTCCACAGAAACACCAATTTACTCTCAAAGAATTTTCATCAAAGAATTATAGAAAGTTATGCTGCTAAAAGATCATAGTTTGATTATTGGTTTTCCTACTTACCAATTTTGAGATCTAAGCAAATTGACAAATCCTCTGATAGAACTAATAAAATCAGTGTAATACTCCCCTCCTCATGGAGTTGTTATAGAATGTGTGTGTGTGTGTGTGTGTGTGTATATATATACATACAGTCTTCTTGTCTGGAGAATTCCATGGACAGAGCAGCCTGGCAGGTTGCCGTCCATAGCGTCACAGAGAGCTGGACATGACTGAGGTGACTTAGCATACACACACACATATGTAAATTATAAGTAGTGACTCTCTTGTTATATGTATAAATACACAGGTATTCTGTGTACTTAAGAGCTATAATTGTTTTTAACATGAATTATTACATTAGAACGTAAGGCATATTTTAAAAGAGACGTAGTAAAAATGAACTGAAGAAATTTTCAGAATGGCAAACCCTTTCCCATCAAAAATGAAAAGTAAATTCTCTGTGGAGGAGCATTTGAGCTGTGCCCTGAAGGATTTCTATTTACATTTAGCTTCAGAGAATGAGCACCATTAGAAAGATTATTTTAGAAGAAATTTATTCAAATGGAATTTTGAACGAGATCAGGAATTACAGCTTATTTTGTAAAAGGAGTACAAAATTAGGTTTGATTTAATATAATGTTCAAAGGGTCTAGAGAATATACCAAGTCTGGGGAAGGGAATAACATATAAATGTTCAAGATTGGATATAAAGGAGCCATATACATTTCTAAATAGATTGAGACTGAAAAATAACCTACGAATTTGCTCAAATGACTTTAGAGGAAGTTTCTTTCTTTTTTTTTTTTCTTTCTATTTTTCTCTATGGGGCAATTTGACCAAGAATTTGGAAAAATCAGAGGTAATCATAGAGTAAAATACAGTAAAATATAATTGTCATCATTTACCTCCTTAGAAATTTTCAGGAGTCTCAGCATTGCTGGAAAATATATTTTATAGGTAAAATGAATAAATAAATTCTTGAATTGTATGTATTATGTTTATGATAAAGAGAAGAGCAAAAGTCGAATGAGAAATAAAGGAATTAGGGATCATTTAAACAGTGATCATAACACAACTAAACATAGACCTTTGAATTTATTTTTCTCATGAATCAATAGATGATTTTTGTGTTACCCGTTTTACTTGGTCAGTTCATAACAATTCTTCCTCATGCTTCATTCTTATTAAATTTATTCACTGACTTGGACAGAATGGTGTGATAGTTCATTTTCCTAAGCACAATTAGACACTTGGGTCCATTTCAGTATCATTTTTGTATTAATATTCATCTCATGCAAACTCAGTTTATTTACAACTGCCACTTCCTCAATAGAGAAATGGTCCTATTTTGTACCTTATTAGCAGTGATTTTGGAGTCCAAGAAAATAAACCAGTATGGTGACAGCTAACTGAACTCCACTGCTGAAAAGCAAGGTCTTTTCTGAAAGGAGATTAAGCTGCACAACTTCATACACAGAGAGAAACTGGAGACAAAACGGATCTAGATCTAATAAGGTAGAGTGAAGTGAAAGTCGCTCAGTCGTGTCCGACTCTTTGAGACCCCATGGACTGAATAGTCCATGGACTTCTCCAGGCCAGAACGTTGGAGTGGGTAGCCTTTCCCTTCTTCAGAGAATCTTCCCAAACCAGGGATCGAACCCAAGTCTAAATTTATAACACTGTAAATGTTAGGTTATTGTTAAATTATGAAAATCTAAGAAATGACAGAGAGCAGAGTATGAAAAGATGAGAAAAAACTTAAATATAACTTCAGAATGACACGCAAGGTACTCAGGGCTGGATCGAACTTAGCATTTAACAATCACTTATTTAACAGCTCGGGCTTCTCTGATAGCTCAGTTGGTAAAGAATCCGCCTGCAATGCAGGAGACCCCAGTTTGATTCCTGGGTTGGGAAGAGCCACTGGAGAAGGGATAGGCTGCCCACTGCAGTATTCTTAGGCTTCCCTTGTGCCTCAGCTGGTAAAAAATCTGCCTGCAATGCAGGAGACCTAGGTTGGATCCCTGGATTAGTAAAATCCCCTGTTGAAAGGAAAGGCTACTCATCCAGTATTGTGATATGGAGCATGCCATGGACTATTGAGTCCATGGGGTCGCAAAGAGTCAGACACGACTGAGCAACCTTCACTTCACTTTACCGTATTAGATGTAGATCTGTTTTGTCTCCAGTTCCTCTCTGCAGTAGTTATGAAGTTGTGCAGCTCAGTCTCCTTTCAGAAAAGAACTTGCCTTTCAGCAGTAAGAAGTTCAGTTAACGGACACCATAGATTATTTGTTTCTTGGGCTCCAAAAGCACTGCTGATGATGATGGTAGCCATGAAATTAAAGGATGCTCACTCCTTGGAAGAAAAGCTATTACAAAGCTAGATGTTATATTAAAAAGCAGAGACATCACTTCACTGGCAAATGTCCAGACAGTCAAATCTGTGGTTTTTCCAGTAGTCGTGTATGAATGTGAGAGTTGAAACACAAAGGATACTGAACACCAAAGAACTGATACTTTCAAATTGTGGTGCTGGAGAAGACTTGAGAGTCCCTTGGACTGCAAGGAGATCAAACCAATCAATCCTAAAGGAAATCAACCCTCACCACTCATTGGAAGACCTACCTGATGCTGAAGCTCCATTACTTTTGCCATTTGATGTGAAGAACTGATTCACTGGAAAAGACCCTGAAGCTGGGGAAAAAATGAAGGCAAAAAGTGAAGGGGGAGACAGAAGATGAAACAGTTAGCATCCCTGACCCAGTGGAAATGAAACTGAGCAAAATCTGGGAGATACAGAAGGACAGAGGAGCCTGGATTCTGCAGTCCATCAGGTTGCAAAGAGTCAGATATGACAGATATGACTTAGCCACGGAACAATAGCATCTAATTTCTAGTTTTTAAGACCCACTCAAGTACTTAAGCTATGGCCATCTACACTTTCTCAGGCAGCCTTCAGACAAAGGCTGAGCACAATGGGGACACCAGGGTCAGTTCATTTCTGTCCTCCATGATTCTATTGGAAATCTTTTTATTAAAGCTCTTACTGGAATTGTTGAGAATCTCTCAGAGTAGCTTCACAGGGTGAGGCTCTTTATTCCTCCCCTCTTTGCACAGATGTCATATTGCACCATGCTAAAAGCTTTTCCTTCCTACTACTGTCTCTCTTCTGTCCTTCACAGGCACTTTCCCTGAATACATTTCTTGCAATTCTAATTCCATCCAGACATGTGAAGACCCAACTGACATCCTTTCAGAATTCCTAATATGAGGAAGTTACTTAAAATTATTTGTGGAATAAATGGATGGATGGATAGACTAGGAATAAGTGTAAAGTTTTGTTGTTATTGTTTTATTTATTGAGCTATTTCATTGAAACATATAACATTGTATTAATTTCAGTTGTATAACATAAATCAACATATGTGTATATTTTGAAATTATCACAATAAGTCTAAGTTAACATCCATCACCACACATCACAGTTACAAGTTCTTTTCTCTTGTGATGAGAACTTTTAAGATTTACTCTCTTAGTAACTTTCAAATATATAATATATTGCTATCAACTATAATCACCATGCTGTATATACAGCTCCAGGACTTATTTATTTCATAACTGGAAGTTTATACATTTGACCACCTTAACCTCTTTCATCCAGCCTCTCATAACCACCTCTGGCAATCACCTATCTGTTTTCTATATTTTTTTAAAGATTTCATGTATAAGTGAGTTCATATGATATTTGTCTTCTCTGCTTCACTGAGTAAAATTTTATACATAAAAAAATAAAAAATTAACTTTATATTTTAAACTGGAGTAATAATTGTTCCATCTATTAAAAATACCCATTCCCTGTCACTAACATATTACCATCTATTCTTGACAGAAAGGTGGGAAATAATCTATAACATAAAATATCATAAATAAAATATTATATACATTATAATTTCCCCACACCTTTTGTAATTTTGGGGGCTTCCCTGGTGGCTCAGAGGTTAAAGTGTCTGCTTTCAATGCGGGAGACCCAGGTTCGATCCCTGGGTCGAGAAGATCCCCTGGAGAAGGCAATGGCACTCCACTCCAGTACTCTTGCCTGGAGAATCCCATGGATGGAGGAGCCTGGTAGGCTACAGTCCATAGGGTCGCAAAGAGTCAGACATGACTGAGCAACTTCATTTTCACTTTCACTTTGTAATTTTTAGCATACATACTTATATGCCTTATAATATGAGATATAATATAATCCACATGATACATCTGGAAAGAAACTGAAACTCAGAATGCTTAAATAAGCCAAAAGTAATACAGCTAGCTATTTATAATAATGGAATTTTTCTCTTCTTGTCTTTGATCCCTAAGATTCAAGGAGAAGTCTCTTAGTAAGGCACATTTTGTTGCTTTATGGTTTAGGTTAGGAATTAGCCACAGAAAAGAAAATTAGTTTTAATTATAACTTCATGTGTTGACTTTCATTCATTAGACTTATAGAGACATTCATATGTTAAACAGAGTTGTAAGAAAAAGTGATGTTATTTTCTTGCTTTGCTCCTAGTAACACTTCAGAGTCACTGTCATTTAGTGGAATTTTTTAAAAATTTCCTCTACGTATCCTTCTTTCATAATGTGAAAAATGTTGATCATCACATTTTTCATTTCAAATACCCCAAGATATAATTTTTAAAAGAAATACCTCACATTAGCTTTGGAATATTCCATCATCTAAACAAACACCGAGGAATTAGAGAATGATGTGATGGATGGTAGTTGTCTCTAAGTGAAAGAGTCTTCAAGCTAATGTAATTACACAAATGCTCATTTTATTATACCCTGTATCCTAGATTTTTGAGCAGGTGCAATAAATGGTCAATTACTTCAATGATTGGTAACATAAAGAAGCAACTAGGATCAAATATGGACCCTCTTTTCCTAAACAGACCTCTGCCACCAAGCTGAAAATAAAGGCAAGTTTGCCCTAGCTTCCATTTTTCAATTAATTATATGCTAATTGACTTAGTAGGAAATGTGTTGGCTGTCTAACTCATTTTGAATTATCTTGCCAGAGCTGCCAGTGAAACCAGGAAACTCTTCCCCATCACACACATGCTTGATAAATCAATAAGTCAGTAAAACATAGCCTTGCTGATGACATAAATGTGTCAATTTTTTCCATGTTGTTTTAGACAGACACTTAAAATCTGAGAAGATAAATTGGTTTAAAAACACAGGAGACTGGTGCATTTATTTTCAGAAGCAATTCCTTTTTCTTCCTCTGATTGTATTTGACTTTAAAAATAGCAAAAATCTATTGAATGCATGATAATGAAGGGATGTTTGCTGATTACAAACAAGAGATATCTATTTTGTCTTTGTTTTGTGAGTAGCACAGTGCTATTTATCTCTACATGCCCCTCCTTAAATCTGAGAGTTTTCTATTTCTCCAAAATAGTCACAGATGGTGGCAGGCAATTACATGATGCTGGATTTTCTTGAGCAAAGTCTTGGAATGCCAAACCTTACCCAATGACTTGCTGAGTGATTCATCTTAAAGGACCATTTTATTTGATGTTCTGCAACCCAGAGCTTGAAATGGTTATAATTCCCAGAGTCTCATGGCACCAGGAATCTGTCATTCATGGCAGTAGTAGGCTATCTTGTGCTGTATTGTCTTTTTTCCCCCCTCTCTCTTTCTCTCTCTCTCTCTCATTATTTTTGAGGGGTAAATATAATTGAGCTCAGAAGAAAGGTAATTTCAAGTCAAAGTTTGATCTAGCTATGACATTTATATATATTTAAGTTATCTGAGAGCACATGATTAAAATCAATGTTAACATAGTTTATTATAAGCTAGCTAACTTAAAGGATGGATAATATCAAAACTGATAACATACATAAATGTGCTATGCTTTAATGTTTCTATCTGGGGTGTGCATGCAAAGCCATGCTCACTAGAGGTGACTTTGTTACAACAACAGATTCATTTACATATATACTGACAAGGAGCTATTCAGGATTTTACAGTGGTGGAATAAATTGATTAACCAAAATAAAAATGGAAGTACTTTGTACAATATAGTTAAACATTTCTAACATAATTTATGACAGGTGAATTTTAAAGGAATAAATAAATTATTTAATTAACATATTTTCTGCTAAGGGTATAATGGCAATACTGTAAATAATGCTTTTTGCCTCTCTGAAACACATAATCTATTTGAAGAAAAAAATACATACATGCAATTGAAAGAAACAAACATAAAATTAATTCAGTTAAACCTTATAGAGTTCATTCTATACTGAGTTCTTCAAGGAAGGCTTTGAAGAGAGAATTGATGATGGATAGAAAATATAAAATAGAAACATTTCACTAGTAACCCACAGGAATAATCTGGCATGAAGATTGTAAGATATACACATTTCCTAATATATAAAGTTTTACTGATAATTTTAAAACATTGCATATTAAACATTTGTGTCTCTGTGTATGCATACAGATATATACACATGCATAAAAATCAGTGGACACCAGATGTAAGATATAAAAGTAAGATATAAAAGTACTATGGAAAAAAATTCCAAACTTGGATCACCTTATAATAGAGCAGTACCAATACTAACAAACACTGAATATTTTTTGTATTAATTTTTTTTTCCTTTGGAGAAGGATATAAGTTATAGTTGATTTACAAGTTTGTATTAATTTTACGTGTACAGCAAAGTGATTTCAGTTATACATATATAAATATTCTTCTTCAGATTTTTTCATGGTATATGTTATTACAAAATACTGAGTATAGTTCCCTGTGCTATTGAGCAGGTCCTATCTATTTTATAGTGATGTGTAAAAATTCCTATTGTTTCCATCCCTCTCACCTTTTCCTTTTGGTAACCATACATTCAAACTCTGAGTTTATAAATGACACAGCCACAGTCAAGCCAGCTCTCATCTGCAGCTCACTATTGTAGTCATCTTTATTTGTATGATTCTTTTTCACTTTATAGTTAAAACAACTTAATACAAAATAATACTATTAAAATTAGCTTGAAGAAAATCTTGGCTTCCGATTTTGGAAAGACTTGTTTATAAAAGATACCAACTCTTCAGCTGTAAAATCTATATAAAGAGTTAACATTACTTTCAGTTTGGTATAGAGCCATAGCATGCACAGTGAGTAAGGGAATAGACTCAGGAGTCAACAGCCTGGGTGCAAACCTCAGTTCTACCTCATCCTAGATTTGTGATCTTGAAAAAAATGTTTTAATTTCTCATTCCCTCTTATATACAATGGGATAATAATGGTAGCTCTCATAGCTTTGTTCTAAGTTTAAATGGATTAATCTGCTAAAGGGAGAGTGTCTAGATCAAACACTTATCAGGCTCTATATGTCCTTGTAAAATAAAAATACATCTCAGAACCGTTCTCCAACAATGGAATGGAGTGTTCACTATTTTTAAACTTAGTTGTCCATATAGTATATTTTTGGATTACTAGATTACGAATCACTGATGTTCTATTGTATAAGCTGGAAATACTGGGAAAGGGGATAAATTAAGATTGTTTCTCAGTTTTCTTCAAAATTTCTTCTAAAAAATCTGTGAAAGTTAGTCACACAGTTGTATCTGACTCTTTGTGATCCCATGGACTATAGCCTGCCCAGTTCTTCTGTCCATGGAATTCTCCAGGCAAGGGTACTGAAGTGGGTTGCCATTTCCTTCTGCAGGGGATCTTCCCTACCCAGGGATCGAAACTAGGTCTAAATATGTGAGATGATCACAAAAGTAACAAAGGTAACATCACTAACCGAAGTGATAAAATATCAAAAAAATTGCGACAGAGGGTACTAGATGCTTATAACTTTAAGCACTGGTAACTATGTTTCTCTTTTTTTCTGATTTGTATTATTTTTATTGAATTAAGAACTCATGACTCTAAGATTCTTATAGCTGATCTACTTATCAAGGTCTCATGATCAGAATATCAGGTAGGACATTATCTCAAACAAGGTACAGCTTATTAGGTTACCACATACAGTCTCTGCAATGGTCCTGTCTTTCCCTTGCATGTTCCCTAAGCACAAAGAATTCCAAAGCCTAGGTGTCCAAAGAATGGTTAGTATTTAGTTATAAAGCTCACTGTGGACATACCATATATGTTGGCATACCAATAAAAGAGAAGTCATCGAGGAACATAAATAATATAAACTGTGAGGCACATCTTAACAGTGCATGTTTCATGAGTTCCTTACAGGATAAGTTGATTGAGAAGCACTATTCTGACATCTTGGGGCTTCCCAGGTGCCACTAGTGGTAAAGATAATTCTTCTGCCAACACAGGAGATGTAAGAGAAGCAGTTCTATCCCTGAGTAGGGAAGAGGCCCTGGAGGAGGAAATGGCAACCTGCTCCAGTATTCTTGCTTGAAAAGTTCCATGGACGGGGAGCCTGGTGGGCTATAGTCCATGGGGCTGCAAAGAGTTGGACATGACTGAGCAACTGAGCACACACACTTTCTGGCATCTTGGTTTTAAAAGACAGGGAGAGCTTAGTGGATAATTTTGGTGAGCTGAATTTTGGAAAAAAAAAAAAAAGTATGATTGAGGTAAGCAGGATGTAGAAAAGAATTGCATGCTCTGAAGAGAACTGAATTATAAAGTTGAGAAAAATAAAAGGTTTGAGAAAGTATCAACAGACAACCAGTTCACAAGTGGATTGTTAATGTTAATATATGATTGTAGATAAATTTGGGGTTATTTGGTCAGAGCACAGGTTCAGCATCAGTATTTGTTTATTCTCTAAATTTTTATAGTTTTGAATCCCTGTTACATGTAAAACACATACTGGAAAAATTTTAAAACCTAACATCAGGTGTTGTAAGTGCAAGAATACACAGAAATTCACAGCAAATTTACCTTGATTTTGGAAAATCAGATTCATTATTATTATAGTATTCTAGATTATTACTCCCTTATGCTCTAAGCAGGTTTGATTTATGAATGTAGGTGAGAAGCACTCCAATAGAAAAAATTTTAAAAGTAGCTCAAGTTGGTCATGTATTTCAGTTAGACAATATCTGGTCAAGGTTTCAGTGACATATAACATTTACTCTTCATCAATGTTAACTTCATTGTCTTCATGCTCTTTGGTGACAACAGTCATATTTCATTGTTACACTGACCTTTGGAACATTGTTGGTTCACTGGGCATTACTCTAAAAGCGAGACTGTCTCACCTTCTGAGACTGGAACCAGTGTCACAGTTTGATGACTACTTTTTCATAGGGTGTCAAGAAGCTTAAAAGGTTAGAAAAGGTAAAGAGTTCTTTCATGAGTTAACATTGGTTTACTTTGCTCTTTTTCATCTGTTGCTAGTAATTTTGATGCTATTGGTAGCATTGTCATTATTCCAGTTTGGGTCAGGGAATTCAAGGGTAGCTCAAATTATTTATTTTTAGGATTTCAGTTGTCTTAGCAGATAAACTTTATTTATGTGCTTCATGTTTTGGCCCAGTCTGTTGAGTAACCACGTGCATACATGCTAAGTCAGTTCAGTGGCGCCCAACTCTTTGCAACACTATGAACGTAGCCTGCCACGCTCCTTCTGTCCATGGGATTATCCAGGCAAGAATAATGAAGTGGGTTGTCATGCCCTCCTCCAGAGGATCTTCCCAACCCAGTGCCTGAATGCCTGTCTCATATCTCCTGCATTGACAGGTGGGGTCTTTACTACTAGCACCACCTAGGAAGCCCAGAGAGACAGAGTTTTCTTTCTCTGGCCTGTAAGGACATAAAGGCAAGAATACTGGGGCTGGGGGTTGCCATGCCCTTCTCCAGGGGATCTTCCCCACCCAGGGACTGAACTTACATTATCATTCAATCCAGGCTCCTTCTGTCCATGGGATTATCCAGGCAAGAATAATGAAGTGGGTTTTCATGCCCTCCTCCAGAGGATCTTCCCAACCCAGTGACTGAATGCCTGTCTCATATCTCCTGCATTGACAGGTGGGGTCTTTACTACTAGCACCACCTAGGGAGCCCAGAGAGACAGAGTTTTCTTTCTCTGGCCTGTAAGGACATAAAGGCAAGAATACTGGAGCTGGGGGTTGCCATGCCCTTCTCCAGGGGATCTTCCCCACCCAGGGACTGAACTTACATTATCATTCAAAACATTCAATTAAGATTTTGTCTTGGACCACATATACAAGGAGACAAGTTATATCTCTCCTTCCTCCGATAATTTGAAAGGCATATTTTTAGACCCAATTGGAACATGAACCTCAACATATTAGAACAAGGGGATTTCATACTGATTAAAGATATAATGTGCTTATCTTTGAGAGTGATATGCAGAGAAAAAATGTAAAAGAAAATAAAAGCTAATTTTTATATTAGTAAAGGATATACATCAGTTTCTATTATTAATAGTAAATTGGCACGCCTTGATTTCTCCTAAACACCAGTTTATAACTTTTACTGCCATTAAAGATGGCCGAAGTAGTGATTATTTTATTTGACAGTTTACGGGTCTGCTGAGCCTGGCTCTGCTATCTATGTTGGGTGAGCAGTCACACACAGACATTGTCTCTTGGGTTTCACTCAAAGACATTGTCCCTTGGGTTATTAAAATATATGCTTTTCTAGTATGTTTTCAGTATAATATTGAGAGTTACTGGCTTACATGAACCATCCTTTGTTTCTACATCTAATGTAAAACTGGAAAGATTTTGAGTACCGATAAGAAAATGCACTGTATTAAGAGTCAAGAAATTTTATATTAACTTAACACCCGTCTTGGGTGGCCCCACAGAGCATGGCTTAGTTTCATTGAGTTAGACAAGGTTGTGGTCCTAGTGTGATTAGATTTACTAGTTTTCTGTGATTATGATTTCAGTGTGTCTTCCCTCTGATGCCCGCTTGCAACACCTACCATCTTACGTGAGTTTCTCTTACCTTGGATGTGGTATCTCTTCATGGCTGCTCCAGCAAAGTGCAGCCGCTGCTCCTTACCTTGAATGAGGGGTATCTCCTCACTGCTGTCCCTCCCGACGTTGAATGTGGAATAGCTCCTCTAGGCCCTCCTGTGCCCTCGCAGCCACCACTCCTTGGACATGGGGTCGCTCCTCCCGGCCACTGCCCTTGGTTTTGGGGGTGGGGGTATCTCCTCTCTGCTGCTCCTGCGCTGTCACAGCCTGGCACTCTCAGCCGCTGCCCCTGACTTTGGCCGCGGGGGTAGCTCCTCTCGGCCACTGCCCCTAGAGCATGGGGTCCTTCAGGCTTCTGCCCCTGACCTTGGACATGGGGTAGATCCTCTTGGCCGTGCTCTGCACACCATCGCAGCTGCCTGCACTCTGGCATATTGAGATTTCATTTCAATCCCAAAGAAAGGCAATGCCAAAGAATGCTCAAACTACCACACAATTGTAATCATCTCACACGCTAGTAAAGTAACGCTCAAATTCTCCAAGCCAGGCTTCAGCAATACATGAACCATGAAATTCCAGATGTTCAAGCTGGTTTTAGAAAAGGCAGAGGAACCAGAGATCAAATTGCCAACATCCACTGGATCACCGAAAAATAAGAGAGTTCCAGAAAAACATCTATTTCTGCTTTATTGACTATGCCAAAGCCTTTGACTGTGTGGTTCACAATAAACTGTGGAAAATTCTGAAAGAGATGGGAATATCAGAGCACCTGACATGCCTCTTGAGAAACCTGTATGCAGGTTGGGAAGCAATAGTTAGAACTAGACATGGAACAACAGACTGGTTCCAAATAGGAAAAGGAGTAAGTCAAGGCTGTATATTGTCACCCTGCTTATTTAACTTACATGCAGAGTACATCATAAGAAACGCTGGACTGGAAGAAACACAAGCTAGAATCAAGATCGCCGGGAAAAATATCAATAACCTCAGATATGCAGATGACACCACCCTTATGGCACAAAGTGAAGAGGAGCTAAAAAGCCTCTTGATGAAAGTGAAAGAGGAGAATGAAAAAGTTGGCTTAAAGCTCAACATTCAGAAAACGAAGATCATGACATCTGGTCCCATCACTTCATGGGAAATAGATGGGGAAACAGTGTAAACAGTGCCAGACTTTCTTTTTTGGGGCTCCAAAATCAGTGCAGATGGTGACTGCAGCCATGAAATTAAAAGACACTTACTCCTTGGAAGAAAAAGTTATGAGCAACCTAGATAGCACATTCAAAAGCAGAGACATTACTTTGCCAACAAAGGTCTGTCTAGTCAAGGCTATGGTTTTTCCAGTGGTCATATATGGATGTGAGAGTTGTGCTGTGAAGAAAGCTGAGTGCTGAAGAATTGATGCTTTTGAACTGTGGTGTTGGAGAAGACTCCTGAGAGTCCCTTGGACTTCTGAAGGAGATCAGCCCTGGGATTTCTTTGGAGGGAATGATGCTAAAGCTGAAACTCCAGTACTTTGGCCACCTCATGCGAAGAGTTGACTCATTGCAAAAGACTCCGATGCTGGGAGGGATTAGGGGTAGGAGGAGAAGGGGATGACAGAGGATAAGATGGCTGGATGGCATCACTGACTCAATGGACGTGAGTCTGAGTGAACTCCAGGAGTTGGTGACGGACAGGGAGGCCTGGTGTGCTGCAATTCATCGGGTCACAGAGTCGGAGACGACTGAGTGACTAAACTGAACTGAAGTGAAACTTTGACCAAATTTGTGACCTTGGTTGTATATTTTAACCACACTGAATTTCAATGTCCTTATTTATAAAGAAATTGCAAAGAAATATAATTTTAAAATCTAAAATTACATGGTATTCCTGCTATAAGCTGAACTGGAATTGACAAGCCAACAAAGGTAACATAATATGGGGTTTAGAAAAACATATGAGCTCCTATAGTCCCATGAGTGACCTGTAATTGAATTGGTGTGCAGCATTTGGCATATAATTAAAGACAAAGACAACCATCCTAAGGTTTCAGTCTCTTATTCTGGAATTATTGGACTCCCAGAGTTGTCCTTAAACTTGCTATTGCCTGATGTGCTCTTTAGAGAATGTATTAGTTTCAGAATAGAGCAAAATGCAGGTTTGGAAATGATCTATGAGACAGTTGAGAATTTATTTTCTCTTAGAATTTCCATTTTTTGAGGCACACAGAAAGAATATAAATTTATAATTCTTTTTCAGAGAACTATACACAAGAGTTAAGTGAAAATTAAAGCATCATATGGTTATCTTCCTTTAAAAAATCCATCTAAAATAAACTTCTGTCTTATAGAGAGTGATTCTGTTGAATTAAGGCCCTATACTTCTGTTTATAATAACCAAGCATGAAAATCAAACAGAATGGAAGAAAAGAAAGAGAGAAGAGGAGGAAGGAAGGGTAGAAGGAAAGAAGGAGGTGGACTAATGGAGAGAGGGAAGAAGGGAAGGAGGGAGGGTGGCAAGCAAGGAGAGGAGAGAGAAAGAGAGCATTGTCCATCTGCTTAAAATAAATTTCTTACCTGGTATATTAATGTGAAAAAGTGGATCTTTCCTTTTACCAATACTAAAATTACATTTTATTTTTTACATATAGATAATTAAGGAAGAAATAAAATCATGTTTTACTCCCTGGAAAATAATTGCTTAAGTAAAGTATATCCATTAAGCTATATTTACTGAATATATTGTATTCAGGACACTTTAAAAGGCAGAGTGCTATAATGTTTTAAGATTATTGTCGTGCATTGCATTTTGCAATCCCAAGATAGTATTTTTTATCCCAAGATAGTATTTTTTTTCCCCACAAATGCCCTTATTAAATACAGCATGTACTCTAAGGGCCTCTATAAGAATTTAAATGAGAATTCTTCAGAAGAAATTCTGTTGCAGAGTATTAACATTTAAACTGCTACTAATCCCTGAATAACACCAAATATCTTT
This sequence comes from Oreotragus oreotragus, assembly GCA_006410675.1. NCBI lineage: Eukaryota > Metazoa > Chordata > Mammalia > Artiodactyla > Bovidae > Oreotragus > Oreotragus oreotragus. The sequence continues at coordinate 75,826 of SJYX01017056.1, forward strand.
TCTTTTGAATCAGCATACTGTATTTTGCTCAAAGAAAGCACAAATGAGCAAGTAACTTGGATGGCATAAATATAAAGCATTTGTGTAATTATAGATTTCTGGTCATGTCACCATAATAGAAGTTAGAATAGCTGTAGGATTTTTGTTATAAACTGATTTTCTTATGGCATGTAACCTAAAAAGTACTTTTATTTTCAACTAAGATGAAAATTTTCATGAAAGACATAACTAATAAAAGATGTTTGATTAATCTCTACTCTTTTTGTGGCAGGTAGGGGACTAATTTTTGGTCATTTTATGTTACAAAAGATTTACTGCCTTGTGATGTTTGTCTTATAACAAACTTGGATGTATTGAAATGGTGCAAAACATAAAATTTTAATGGTTTTATGAAATTCACTAGGAAATTCTTATGTTTTAGCACATATAAATATATAAAATATTTATATTATAAAATAATTTTGATAGAAGTTATTCAGAATATGGCTTAAATACAGATTTTTCTTTCCCTCACTTAATATACTACAGTCCAGAGAGAACTTTCACTCATCAATAATTTAACTTCTCTTTTTGTTGTTGTTGCAGAGGTACCTTGAGATTTGATGAAGTAGCAAAAAACATTACACATATTTATATTTCATTTGTTTTAATGTCATCATATTTGATATGCAACTGACAAGGGATAATGCCACTATGCAAAAATATACAACTTCATGTAATCATAATGCGGTAGGGACAGAAAATATATGTCACAATTTCTCTGCTAGTTCTCCATTCAGCAATGACACCATCATTGAAATAAAATTCAAAGTGAATGCTGTAAGCAGAATTGAAAAATTTACAATACT
>SJYX01017056.1:82930-189857 GCA_006410675.1 Oreotragus oreotragus
TCTTTCAGAATTTTCCACAGTTTATTGTGATCCACACAGTCAAATGATTTGGCATAGTCAATCAAGCAGAAATAGATGTTTTTCTGGAACTCTCTTGCTTTTTTGATATACAGTGGATGTTAGCAATTTGATCTCTGGTTCCTCTGTTTTTTCTAAAACCAGCTTGAACATCTGGAAGTTCATGTTTCATGTATTGCTGAAGCCTGGCTTGGAGAATTTTGAGCGTTACTTTACTAGCATGTGAGATGAGCGCAATTGTGCAGTAGTTTGAGTATTCTTTGGCATTGCCTTTCTTTGGGATTGGAATGAAAAATGACCTTTTCCAGTCATGGAGCCACTGCTGAGTTTTCCATATTTGCCGGCATATTGAGTGCAGCACTTTCACAGCATCATCTTTCAGTATTTGAAATAGCTCAACTGGAATTCCATCACCTCCACTAGCTTTGTTCGTAGTGATGCTTTATATTCAAGATTCCTCAGAAACTTAATGACAGTTTTTGTGAAATTTTCTGTTTTGAGATGTCATCTTGAAAAGGTTGGTTTGGAAATCTGAGTACAGTCTAATGAGCTACATTTTGGTCCTATTTCCTTCATTTGAATTAGTTTCCACCTATCTCCAGGTTCATGAGTGGAGCAATTCCCCAACAGTTATTGGGGCCACAGGTTCGATTCCTGGGTCAATAAGATCTGCTTGAGAAGGAAATGGCAATCCATCCCACTCCAGTGTTCTTGCATGGAGAATCTCAGGGATGGGAGAGCATGGTGGGCTGCCATCTAAGGGGCTGCACAGAGTCAGAATGACTGAAGCGACTTAGCAGCAGCAGCAGTGACTAAACAACAAGCAAAATGTTAGTTAGCCATTAAAATTCCCTGTGTTCAAATAAAGATATATACCTCTTTATATAAAATGACTCATGCTAACAGATTGAGTTCATTTCAGTTCAGCCACTCAGTCATGTCCAACTCTTTGCAACCCCAGGTACTGCAGTACACCAGGGCTCCCTGTCCATCACCAACTTCCGGAGTTTACTCAAACTCATGTCCATTGAGTCAGTGATGTCATCCAACCATTCATCCTTTGCCAACCCCTTCTCCTCCTGCCCAAATCTTTCCCAGCATCAGAGTCTCTTCCAATGAGTCAGCTCTTCACATCTGGTGCCCAAAGCACTGGAGTTTTGGCTTCAACATCAGTCCTTCCAATAAACACCCAAGACTGATCTCCTTTAGGATGGACCGGCTGGATCTCCTTGCAGTCCCAGGGACTCTCAAGAGTCTTCTCCAACACCACAGTTCAAAAACATCAATTTTTGGATGCTAAGCTTTCTTTACAGTCCAACNTGGCTTCAACATCAGTCCTTCCAATAAACACCCAAGACTGATCTCCTTTAGGATGGACCGGCTGGATCTCCTTGCAGTCCCAGGGACTCTCAAGAGTCTTCTCCAACACCACAGTTCAAAAACATCAATTTTTGGATGCTAAGCTTTCTTTACAGTCCAACTCTCACATCCATACATGACTACTGTAAAAGCCATAGCCTTGACTAGATGGACCCTTGTTGGCAAAGTAATGTCTCTGCTTTTAACATGCTGTCTATGTCGGTCATAACTTTCCTTTCAAGGAGTGCCTTTTAATTTTATGGCTGCAGTCACCATCTGCAGTAATTTTGGAGCCCAGAAAAATAATGTCAGCCACTGTTTCCACTATTTCCCCATCTATTTGCCATGAAGTGATAGGACTGGATGCCATGATCTTAGTTTTATTGAGCTTTAAGCCAACTTTTTCACTGTCCTCTTTCACTTTCGTCAAGAAGCTTTTTAGTTCTTCTTAACTTTCTGCCATAAGGGTGGTGTCATCTTCATATCTGAGGTTATTGATATTTCTCCCAGCAGATTCAATTACCCTTAATAACTCTGTGTATTTTATTAACCATGGCTTATAGTGAAAAAAAAAAACAGTCCATCCTAAAGGAAATGGATCCTGAGTGTTCATTGGAAGGACTGATGTTGAAGCTGAAACTCCAATACTTTGGCCACCTGATATGAAGAGCTGACTCATTTGAAAAGACCCTGATGCTAAGGAGAATGGGAAGACAGAGGATGAGATGGTTTGATGGCATCACTGACTCAATGGACATGAGTTTAGGTAAACTCCAGGAGTTGGTGATGGACATGGATGCCTGGCATGCTGGGTCTATGGGGTCGCAAAGAGCCAGACACTACTGAGTACTGAGTGACTGAACTGAACTGATAGCATACATGCATCCCATAGTTTTGGTGTCACTAGTTGACTTTCAGTTGGATAACTTAGATTTAAATTTAGCTGATAATGTTATCTGCTTAATATCATGATTCATATGTTCTGTTGCAACCTTTCCTCCCCATTATTTTATACACTGTGTATGTGAAAGTCACTCAGTTGTGTCCAACTCAGGTAACTCCATGGACTGTAGCCCACCAGGCTCCTCTATCCATGGAATTACCTAGACAAGAATACTGGAGTGTGTTGTCATTTTCTATTCTAATTTTATACACTATAACATACTACTTGGAGCCCTAAACTTGGAAAATTAATTATAGTCAAGTCTCTATCTTCTTTATAGTATGAAGAGTGTACATAAGTTTTTGGAAAAATGATGATTTAATGAATTTATGCTTTTGTGATTGAATTTAATTAAATTTTAATGAATTAGAAAAAAAATTCAAAAAAGGCTGGTTTATCCATCTTGCATGCCCTGGATATTTGGGTTGTGGCAATCATGTATGCCGCAGTCAGAAGAAGGTTTTATGATAATATTTTCTATACTCTTTCAAAGAAAGGAATCTTGAAATTTAAAATAAAAAAGTGATTTATTTGGAAAGCTTGTTTGTAGAGAAGTATGTGGATAAGAACATAATATTTACTGCTCTATGAAAATGTATATTTTAAGAACTTAAAATGGAAAGATAAAAAGTGTTTTACTAAAGATGCTAGAATAGATTAGTAATAAATTAGTGTAGTGTACCATATCAAAACGTTTAATAGGCAAGTATACACTAACTTCTGGTGTGTATGGTTTTCTCCGAACAGTTCTCTTTCTCCAAATATCTCTAATTTATATTTGCTTATATTGTTAATTTAAAAGTGAAGGAGAAAATATGTCTTTTGTAAAATCTGCTTGCTTTGTGACTTACTATTTAACTTAAATTTAAAGAAAACAATATTTATAAACATCTATTAATTGTAGGGTGCAATGTAGATACCACATTATTTCTATTTAATGAAAATGTGTAAAATATATAGCTCTGAACATATATTAATTATTACAAAAATGCAGACTAATTTTATTAAGAGGTATTCCTACTAGTTTCAAAAGGATGATCAAGCATGGTCTGAATCCCATAAAGAAAATAGATAGCCTTCAAAATTCATTATTCTTCAACTCCATTCCAAATTTTTATGTGCTTATTTTTTGAGTACTAGCTCTATTTCTGATGTGCAGCTTCTGGAAATTCCATCAAGAGTCACATCTGTGTAGTCATAATATATGTTCATTGGAGGAAGAGATATTTAGGAGATTCATGAATTTAGCACAAAAGTGTCCCTGATGGTAGAAATGCTCTTTTCATAAATGAGTGTTATGAGTGAATGAAGCAGTACATCACAGCAGATCAATAACCAATGTAATGTACTGTCTCATGGTAAAATTTCTCTTCTGAGGTGCAACATACAATAGATCAATAGGAAAATAATTTCAAGAAAAGAGTTACTGACAAATAATTACATTTGAATTATTTCCATTGATATCTTCCCTCTGGTATTTTAGTTCTGTTTATACACCTGGGGTTGTGTGGCGGGGGAGGGTGGAAACAGAGCAATACAATTTAATCAGGGAATGGAGAATTTGAAATATACTTGACCTACTTCCCATGAAAATATTAACTTGTCAATTATTTTGTTTAGGATAGCCACCTCCACTTCTGATAATTGTGTTTTATTAGTCAGTACCAAATATAGACCAAGAACAACAATGCAGTGGAATACAATTTCCTTCAAATTCTAGTCAATTATGTGATGAGAATTTAGAGAGGTGTGCCTCCTGTTTCAGATTTAGTGTGAAGTGTTAAGAATACAAATAAAAAGGAGATAGCATGACTGTTTACAAGTTATGGGTACTCTGTGGGTAGATACACTTCTAGACAGTGCAGCTAGTTGGTTTCTAAGCATTGACAATAACTTTGGAAAGGAGACAAAGTGTAAAGTGGTATTAGAAGAAAGAATGAAAAGTTAATGCCAGATATGTCCCAAGAACAATGGAGGATAGAGAAACCAGCAAGGAAAAAGGCTCATGGTAACAGACAACTAGCTATGTTACAGAATAATATCCATGTTGTTAATGTTAGAGGTTCACCAGAACTAAAATACTGCCTTTTTAATAAAGCTCAGAGAGGAGTCAATGGGATCTCATATTTGTCATAACCAGATACTAGCATATTTGCCGTATTTCAGTCCTTAGAAGAAGACTGTAATTGGAAATAATTTTATTAATTGTACTGGAGTTAGAAAACTGTCATATGATTGGCCACCCAGTTCTGGCTTTTGCATTATTGAAAATTGTCCTTTGATACTGGAATGCATTATGCCAAATCCAATACAGTACTGTAAAGTAAAATAAAATAATAAATAAATAAATAAATGTGGTTGTGTTATAAATCATTTTAATATACAATTTTTGCTTCTTTTTTGTTAATAACTTATTACTTGCTTTTTATTTTATATTTATTTTAGACTATGAAAATTATGTTAGACAAAAAGCAAATTTGAGCGATTTTCTTATTCAAGTTCAAAATAGGTTGTAGAGCAGCAGAGACAACTTTCAACATCAACAATGCATTTGACCCAGGAACAGTTAATGAATATACAGTCATGGTTCAAGAAGTTTTGCAAAAGAGACAAGGGTCTTGAAGATGAAGAGCATAGTGGCAGGCCATCAGAAGGTGACAACATCAATTGAGAGTCATCATCAAAGCTGATCCCCTACTACCACATGAGAATTTGCCCAAGAACTCAATGTCAACCACTGTATAGGCATTCGGCATTTGAAGCAAATTGAAAGGTGATAAAAGTTGATAAATGGATGCCTCGTGAGCTGACCAAAAATCAAACAAAACAAAACAGAACATCATTTTGAATTGTCATCTTCTCTTATTCTATGCAACAACCAGGAGTGATTTCTCAATTGAATCTTGACGTGATGAAAAGCAGATTTTATAGGACAGCTGACAATGACCAGCTCAATGGCTGGACCCAGAAACTCCAAAGTACTTCCTGAAACTAAGCTTGCACCAGAAAAAGGACATAGTCACTGCTTGGTGGTCTGCTGCCCATTTGATTCACTACAGCTTAACAAATCCCAGTGAAACCGTTACATCTATTAAGTATGCTCAGCAAATTGATGCAATTAACTGAAAACTACAATACCTTCAGCCAGAAAGGGCCCAATTTTCCCCCATGACTACACTTGACTGCATGAAGCACAAGTAACACTTCAAAAGTTGAATGAATTGGGCCAGGAAGTTTTGCCTCATCTGCCATATTCACTTGAACTCTTGCTAACAGACTAGTACTTGTACAAGCATCAACTTTTTGCAGGGAAAAGTCTTCTATGACCAGCAGGATGCAGAAAATTCTTTCCAAGAGTTCATCTAATCTTGAAGCATGGATTTTTATGCTACAGGAATAACAAACTTACTTCTCATTGGCAAAAATGTGTTGATTGTAATGATTCCTATTTTGATTAATAAGATATATTTGAGCCTAGTTATAATGACTTAAAATTAATGGTCTGAAACTGCAATTACCTTTGTACCAACCTAATAAATAATACCTTCATTTTATTTGTAAATTTTCTCCACTTTTGGAGGAGCAGAAGTCATATGTCTTGATAGTATCTCCCTCAGCCAAGTCTTCACCTTTGATGCAAGCATATGAAATGACTCAGCCAATCAGATACTGCCAGTATGCTATGGAAGTGATATTAAAATTATCAAGAGTTCCATGCATAATGGTACTGTCGAGTACTGGCAACATCTACAGTGTAAGCTGTGATATGTGGTACCCAGCAGTGACAATGGTGATTCTCAGCACATGGTTCTCCCTGGGCTGATTTGTGCTGGAGGGTTACCTTCCTAGCCATGTTATACCTCTACCTAATTTCCCTAGTTGGGTTTTCTACCATTTCTATTAATATTCTAAACTACCATAAATCCTTCTAAAAATATTTTTTTAATGATCAAAGATAAATACTTAAACCTAATAATCTTACTGATGTCACTCTCACAGTGTGACTGCTGACACAAAGTGATTAATATGCAATTTGATTGACTTGTAGCATAGATCTCACATACAGAGTTTATACAAATGCTTAATCCCATTCAAAATTCCCTATCTGGCCCCTCTTCATACTGATTCTTGTATGATATAACATGTGATAGTGATACATAAAGGCATCCCTATTTATATCATTTACTTTGTGGTATCACTGGGGGAAGAGTCAAGTACACAATGGGGATTGTGCAGGTAAGAAAGCTGAATGAAAGCCATCACAAATAAAAGTCAATTGGATCTTCAACCTGACAGATCAGAGTGCTTAAAAAACACAACATGTAATGGTAAATCACTGGAGATAAGATTGGCAAAGGGATTAGCAAGGGTTAGATTATTAGGAAGAGTTCATTAGACTATGAAGTTTGGATTTAACCCTGTTGACCAATCGTTCTTAAAATGTAATTGCCCATAAATCTTCAACAACTGTAAAACAATTTTTAAAATAAAAAGTCATTAAATCTCAAATCTGGTGATTAAGATTTAATTACAGTTATGGGCAGAAATATGCATTAAATTAAGCACCTTGAATAATTTGAAATAACTTGTCTAGTAACACTTTTTGAGAAACATAATTTAACTTTTATGATAAATCACTGAATCCATTCATTTATTCAGTCATTCAACAAACTTTATTAAAATCCTAGTATGATTCTATGCATTGGGGATATGGTGGTTAATGTCTTAGGCAGATATCAGCTCTTGAATGGCTTACACTGTTGTATGTTATGTGTAATGGCAGTTGGGGGAAGAGAGAAACAATAAATAAATTAAAGTTCTAGATGTTTATGCTTTATATAATATTAAAGCAAAGTATGTGAATTCGGATGGTGGACTTAACATTTTATGGTTATTCAGTAAAGAGTATCTTTATAAGAAGATATTTGAGAAAGGATAGTAAGTGCAGATGGAGGGAAATCACAGTATGCTATAGAGAAGAGCAACTATGAGTGCCAGGAATTTGGAAAATATTTGGTGCATTTGAATAATGGCAAAAACCCGGTATGGCTACAGGGGAGACAAAAACATTTGCCATCTGGGCATGAGATCTGTCAGCATTCCTTGGGACTATTGGGGCATTTTACCTTTTTCTAATTGAGATGTGAAATTATTGGAAACTCTCAGTCCCAGACTTGATCCTACTGTCATAACAAGAGATCAGGGATACTCCCTACATATGCCACATGATGCTCAAATGAAGGGCGTGGTTTGAGGAGATGAACACAGCCTTTCAGGGTATGAAAGAGAAGGAGAATTTATGGATACAAAAAAGAGTGGGTTGATAGAATTAATGGGATCACATGGAAATGTCCTCCTGAATGCTTCCCTTTTTTGAGTAAAATAGAAAACAGCATTACTACTATCTCAAATTTTAATTGAGAGGAACAAATGAGTACATGGATTAGGAGCATGCAGTCAACTTGGGAAACACGAAGGAGAGTTTGGCATTTGAAATCATGAATGTCAAATGGGGCCAGGTAGCAAGCTTGTGAATCTCCCCTGCAAATTCAAATTCTGCTCTACAGGAACAGAGTAAGCAAAGATCTCAATTTTACCAGAATGTTTTTTTCAGGTGAGGTAAATGATGGGAGAAAGGTACAAGGGAGCTGGAAATACATAAAAATTACTGAATTTAATAAGTCATTAAGTCTTTTAAACTAAGTGTACAAGAAAGTAAGGGCATTATAGGCTGAGTGATAGAGAAAATAAAACAGTGCCTACATACTATAAATTATTGTTCAGTCACTAAGTTATGTCCTACTCTTCCTGACTACATGGACTGCAGCATGCCAGGCTCCTCTATCTCCCACTATCTCCCAGAGTTTGCTCAAACTGATGTCCACTGATGCTACTTAACCATCTCATCCTCTGTCACCACCTTCTCCTCCTGCCCACAATCTTTCATAGCAATACAGTCTTTTCCGAAGAATCAGCTCTTTGTATCAAGAGGTCAAACTCTGGGAGCTTCAACTTCAGCATCAGTCCTTTCAGTGAATATTCAGAGTTGATTTCCTTTAGGACTGACTGGGTTGTTCTCCTTGTAGTCCAAGGGATTCTTGAGAGTCTTCTCCAGCACCACAATTCAAGAGCATCAGTTACTTAGTGCGCAGCCTTCTTTATGGTCCAATGTAAATTATACATGACTCTTACAAAAATCATAGCTTTAATGATATGAACCTTTGTTGGCAAAGCGATGTCTCTGCTTTTCAATATAATGTCAAGGTTTGTCATAGCTTTCCTTCCAAGAAACAGGTGTCTTTTAATTTCATTGCTATAGTCTCCCTTCATAGTGATTTTGGAGTCTGAGAAAATGCCCATGTTCAATCCTGCCATCTCTTGCTTGAATACATCCAATTTATGTTGATTCATGGACCTGACATTCCAGATTCCTATACAATATTGTCCTTTACAGCATCAGACTTTATTTTCACCACCAGATACATCCACAACTGAGCATCATTTCCACTTTGGCCTAAGAGCTTCATTTTTTCTGGAGTGTAACTTCCCTCTGCTCTTACCTAGTAGCATATTGGACACCTTCTGACCTGGGGTTCTCATTTTAGGGTGTCATATCTTTTTGCTTTTTCATACTGTTCCTAGGGTTCTAACAGCAAGAATACTGGTGTGGTTTGCCATTTCCTTCTCCAATGGATCATGTTTTGTCAGAACACTTCACTATGACCAATGAGTCTTGGGTGGCCCTGCATGGCATGGCTTATAGCTTCATTGAGTTATGAAAACCCCTTTGTCACAACAAGTCTGTGATTCATGAAGGGATACTGTCAGTACAGGTGAATAAAATCATTGTAGAATTTATGATTCTGGAAATATTAAACTGAAAATTTTGATTTGTTGGCTTAAGATCCTAATGCTAAATATTAAATTGTGAATGTATTTCAGTTACTATGAATGTAAAAGACTAAGACATGACTATAGAAATTTGGGAGAGATATAGACTAGAGACAGAATCATAGGAGGGAGATGACAAGTTAGGGAATGGCCAGGGCAATTGTGAAATCATCTATATGGCTAATGCAATCACCAAGAATTACCAAGAATAATGACTGGTTTAATATTCAAGAATGAGACATTGAATCAGAAGTAAAAACTTCAAGGAATGAGGCAGAATGATCCAAGTCAGTCAGTTCAGTTCAGTACAGTTGCTCAATTATGCCTGACTCTTTGTGATTCCATGGACTGCAGCACACCAGGCTTCCCTGTCCATTACCAACTCCCAGAAATTACTCAGACTCATGTTCATAGAGTCGGTGATGCCATTCAACCATCTCATCTTCTGTCATCCCCTTCTCCTGCTTTCAATCTTTCCCATCATCGGGGTCTTTTCCAGTGAGTCAGTTCTTTGCATCAGGTGGCCAAAATATTGAAACTTCACCTTCAGCATCAGTCCTTCGAATGAATATTCAGAACTGATTTCCTTTAGGACTGACTGGTTTGATCTCCTTGCTATCCAAGGAATGTTCAAGAGTCTTCTCTACCACCACAGTTCAAAAGCATCAATTCTTCAGCACTCAGCTTTCTTGATGGTCCAACTCTCATATCCATACATGACTACTGGAAAAAACATAGCCTTGACTAGATGGACCTTTGTTGGCAAAGCAATGTCTGCTTTTTAAAATGCTGTCTAGGTTTGTCATAGCTTTTCTTCCAAGGAGCAAGCATCTTTTAATTTCATGACTGCAATCACCATCTGCAGTGATTTTGGAGCCCAGGAAAATAAAGTCCATCACTGTTTTCTTTGTTTCCCCATCTATTTGCCATGAAGTGATGAAACCAGAGGTTATGATCTACTTTTTTTGAATGTTGAGCTTTAAGCCAGCTTTTTCACTTTCATCAAGAGGTTCTTTAGTTCTTCTTCACTTTCTGCCATAACAGTGGTTATCGTCTGCATAATCTGAGGTTATTGAAATTTCTCCTGGCAATTTGGATTCTAGCTTGTGCTTCATTCAGCCAGCATTTTGTGCGAAGTACTCTGTGTATAAGTTAAATAAGCAGGGTGACAATATATGGCATTGATATACTCCTTTGCCAGTTTGGAGCCAGTCCATTGTTCCATATCTGTTTCTAACTGTTGCTTCTTGACCTGCATACAGATTTCTCAATAGGCAGGTAAGGTGGTCTGGTATTCCCATCTCTGTAACAATTTCCCACATTTTTTTGTGATCCACACAGTCAAAGGTTTTGGCATAGTCAGTGAAGCAGAAATAGATATTTTTCTGGAATTCTTTTGCTTTTTCTATGACCCAATGGATGTTGAAATTTGATCTCTGCTTCTACTGCCTCTTCTAAATCCATCTTGAACACCTGGAAGTTCTCGATTCTCATACTGATCAAAGTCTGTGGACAATAGCAATATGGAAATATCCATATTGCAAAGGAAATAACATATGCAAGCTTCATATAATTCCATTATTTTTTTAATTGTAAAATGTTACTGGTTTTGAACATGAAGAATTAAATGCCTTCCAAAAATTTGTTCTGGCTTCTAAAGCAAGAACAAAGAAAATATTTTTATCTAGGCATGGGTTTGGTACCACATTCATAAGGGAAGGATAAGAGTTGAACACTTCATGGGAAATAGATGAGGAAACAGTGGCAGACTTTATTTTGGGGGGCTCCAAAATCACTGCAGATGGTGATTGAAGCCATGAAAGTAAAAGACGCTTACTCCTTGGAAGAAAATTTATGACCAATCTAGATAGCATATTCAAAAGCAGAGACATTACTTTGCTGACTAAGGTCCATCTAGTCAAGACTATGGTTTTTCCAGTAGTCATGTATGGATGTGAGAGTTGGACTGTGAAGAAGGCTGAGTGCTGAAGAATTGATGCTTTTGAACTGTGGTGTTGGAGAAGACTCTTGAGAGTCCCTTGGATTGCAAGGAGATCCAACCAGTCCATTCTGAAAGAGATCAACCCTGGGATTTCTTTGGAAGGAATGATGCTAAACCTGAAGCTCCAGTACTTTGGCCACCTCATGCGAAGAGCTGACTCATTGGAAAAGACTTTGATGCTTGGATGGATTGGGGTCAGGAGGAGAAGGGGGCAACAGAGGATGAGATGGCTGGATGGCATCACTGACTCGATGGTCATGAGTTTGAGTGAACTCCGGGAGTTGGTGATGGACAAGGAGGCCTGGTGTGCTGCAATTCATGGGGTCGCGAAGAGTCGGACATGACTGAGTGACTGAACTGAACTGAACTGAAGAGTTGAACATGTTAATGCTCTTTAGAATTTAATGGAAGCAATTGTTTATGGGATAATTTCTAAACTTATGGATTGGTTTTCCTTGAAGAAATTTATCACTATTGTTTCTCTAAGGATTAAGAGTTTCAGTAGAGATAGGTATTTAGCTGAAAAGTTAATAGAGAGGGAAAGGAAAAAGGAAATGGTGGACAAATAGAGAATGAGGGAAAAAGGAATGATTATAAAGATAATTAAAAGAAAGAGGAACTAAAGAAGTAGGAAGGAAGAGAAGAGAAAGAAACATGGTGAAGGTAGATGAGTAAGCCCTGGAGAGTATGAAGGAAATAGAAGAGTTGTTTCTCATAGGTTATTAGGCAAAAATTGAAATAAAAGACAGAGGGAAGAGAAAGAGGGTTAATTATTATTCAAAACTTTAGACAAATAATTTTCTGAGGTGGAATTATCTGAATTGTAAGCAGTAAGAAACAGAAGAAAAGTGGTGCTCAGCATGTGTGTGATGCCAGGACAGGCACACCGTGGGAAAGGATCATTCATTTGACAGCTTCCCAATCCTGGCATCAGATTGCACAGCCAGCCTAGGACAGTTTAATTGACACTGTTTATGCCAGGATGTGGCAGAGTGACACTGCACTAGGCTGAGAGAGGGAGACCATTGAGATTTGATTGTGAGAGATTGCCACAAATCAGGCTTTTATAACTTTATGAAATGGTTCATGTGGCTTAAAGCTTAATGTTCTTTTTCATTAGCATCAATAAGAGTTTAAAATGGAACAAAATTAAAAGAACCTATATGACAAAAATTTCTTTAAAGCCGTGTATTCTCTAACATCTTTAGAGTTTCTACTTTACCACAATCTGTCATTGAAAACACAGCATGATTCTTTTTAAAATTCAGTATGATATATGACAAAAATTTTACAAAGCAGTATCATAACTTGTTTATGTCTTTGTGTTTTAAATATATTTTAAATTGTTTTTTGACATCTTTCACATGTGTAAGGTTTACATGCATGAATCACATAAGCAGAGGGGAAATGCATTGAAAACTAATGCTAAATATGCAAGAAATAATGGTTATAATTTTGGGGTAAATGATCCCTAACATAATTAAGCCTAAAATACTTTAGAAAAAGAAAGATTGAACCACAGAAGAATCACTTAGGAAACTTACCAACCAGGGTATTTGTATGCAAGCTCCAAAAAAACAACTTCAATTTTACCTAAGCAAAAAAGAGGATTGGGGCAGTTAACAGAACACAGAGCTCAAAAGACAGAAGAGTATATGCTTTGGGTGGCCTGCATTACATCCCCTGGGCTAGTCTGTGAATGTGTCACAGCTGTGCATGACAGTGTCCCACCTGAAGCTAGTACTCCAATAGTGTCTTTATTTTTTCTGCCTCAAGGCTTTCTCTGAAGCCTCTGGAGCCTGTTCTGCTGGCAGGTGTAGCCTAGGTGGGCAGGGAAATAAATGATCTTCTGGGCAACCCTCATACAACAGGGAATTATTGCAGAGGGTGACCATCCAAGCCTTCAGACATATCTGTGTCTAAGGTATCCTCCATATTTCCCTAGCACACACTCCTATGCCTAATTCAGAGACATAGATTAATCCTACTTTTTCATCCCTACTGTATGCATTCATTCAAATTCTCATGTCAAGCTCTGCTTTTGGAGGAGCCCCAGATTAAGATAACAGGAGGTAGGAAAGTGCTGATAATGTCTCTAGAAGTAAGGTGTGTTCTTCAGAATAGTATCACAGATTCAGCTATTGTCATCCTTGAGTCACCATTCAAATTGTCCAAGGAGTGTTATTTTGCTTTAGCTTGATGCATGGATCTACTGACTGACTGGCAGAGGGCTGTATTACTTTCTCATTGCCACTGTAAGAAATTACCATAGTCTAGTGGCTTAAAACAAGCCATGTTTATTACCTTATACTTTTGGAGGTCAGAAGTTGGAAATGAGGTTTACAGAGTTAAAATCAAGGTGAGAACAAGGCTGCGTTCCTTCTGTAGATTCCAGAAGAGAATTATTTCTTAGCCTTTTCTAGTTTCTAGAGACCAACTGTGTTCATGAACCCCACTTACACTTTCAAAGCATGTCTCTGTTAACTTCTGCTTCCATCATGATATCACCTTTTCTGATTCTGACCCTTTTAAGTTCATACATGGTTACATTGGCTGATTCAAATAAATGATGACTTCCCCATCACTAGATTCTTAATCATATCTATCAGGTACCATTGCTAAGCAAAGTGACATATATTTGGGTCCTGGTGTTGTAGACAAGGACATCTTTGAGGGGTATATTATTTTGTGTGCAAAAGTTCAGCATCTCGACAGTGACAACAGATATAAGGAAGAGATCTCTCCCAGAATAAATGTGTTTTTGTTCAGTCACTCAGATATGTCCAACTCTTTGCGACCCCATAGACTGTAGTACACCAAGCTTCCTTAGTCCTTTACTATCTCCTGGAGTTTGCTGAAACTCATGTCCACTGAATCAATGATGCTATCCAACCATAGGGTGCTGACAAAACCGTAGCAGAAATCACAAGCAATAAATACCACTTCAAGAAAAATTACCATTTGTATGTGATTAATTTTCCCCAACCATTATTTTGAAATCAGTAATTAATAGTCTACCATGTCTCAGATATTCAGCTGGGCCCTAGATTACTCCCTCCCTCTAAATATATTGCAGCATATATGTTTAAAAAAATAGAAAAAGATCAGGTTTCAAAAACGTGTCATCTTTGTCTAATGATACACTGGAGTTTGCACTGGATAACTTAAGTAGAAACCCCAGCAACCAGATATAGCTTTTTTCTCAAATTTAACAAATCCTAAGCACACCAGATCCCTGCAAACAACACTCACATGGTAGTATATACACACACACATTCTTCTATATGTGAGTATCTGAAAGCAATCAGCTTTGGACTGAGAATTATTGAAAAGTATTCTCTAGAAGAAATATCTGTCATGACTGTTGAACTGCCTACTTTTGTAACATCTAACATTGTTTCTTCTGCAACTTCATAAACCCTTTCAAGAGAATATATCTACTGTATTTGTTATGGACTGAATATCTGTGTCTCTCCTCCAAATTCAAATGTTGAAACTCTAATCCCAATATGAAGGTCTTAGGAGGTGGGGCTTTGGGGAGGTAATTAGGTTTTGGTGGAGCCTTCATGAATGGGATTAGGGCCCTTATAAACAGGATTCCAAATGGTTTCCTTGTTCTCTTTTCACCAAGTGAGGAAAACAAGCAAACAACCCAAAGGAGGGTCCACTTCAGAACCTCAAGCTGGTACCCAGACCCAGAGCTGGGAGAAATAAATGTCTATTATTTGTTATTTATAACCCACCTAGTCTATGATACTTTGTTATAGCAGTTTGAACTAGCAAAGACAAGAGTCAGCCAAACCAGGAAGAAAATTCTATTCTATTTAACCTACTAAACAGTGTGCTGTCTCCCAACCCCAGCCCCAGCCCACCATATACACCTTTAGCGGAAAGGCCATTTTCAGTCCCTAACTCCTTTCACATTTGTTTGGTAAGGATATTTTAATTTTTCAATATATAATTCATAAATGTGGCCTCCTATTTGGCTTATTACTTGTCTCCACAAAGAAAATAAGTATTCTATCTTCACATAACCCACATGATATAATTAATCACATGCATATGTTTATTGTATATTACAACCCTTATTAAACATATACAACTTTTACTGATGAGTTCTCTGAGATCAAGATCTAAAACACTGGCAAAATATATAGTTGTAATAATGATTTTAATAGGTTTTACTGATATGAATTTAATTCAAGTGAAAAATAAAATGTAGTCAGATTATAGAACATTTAGGAATTAGCTTTTTTTAAGTGGCAAAGAGTGATTGGAGAGAGTTATAATTCCAAAAATATTAGCCTGCAAGTGGTATAAATTGAGGAAAAAATTAAAATTTGAATTTGAAGTAAGAATCTAATATAAGTTAGGTGAAGAGAAGTAAGAGGATTAGCACCATGGCTCTGAGAATGAGATATGGGTAACTTTGAAATCATCTTTCCAATTAAACTTTTATGAACTGTAATTATTCTGAAAATATTTGCTTAGGTCAACTTGTTCAAGAAAAGTTATATTCCAACATATGGGGGAAGAGAAAAATGCTCTCCAGATGTTACTCTGCACAGCAGCAACAAAAGAATCTATCTGCTGTTACTATGTTTAATTTTTCTTCCTAGGACTCCAATTACATCTCAAGTTGTTTAATTTAGTCTAATCTTATGAATTTACTTTAAAGTTTATTTTGAAAGTTCTCTAGGTGGTCTCATGCCACCTTTTGTAGCTAATGAGTGATAACAAATCATTTGTTTTTATAGAAGACAGGAGTGTTTTTCAATATATCATTAGTCTGGTGAAGGTATCAGATTTTGATTATTGGATTCTACTTGATCCTTGTCTTTGTTACCATAGAGATAGGAAAAATATTTTGATTGGCTAGAGAAGTATGTAGGAGTAGAACATAGTCTCTTTCCAATTTTGGTCTTCAGCCTAAAAATAATAGGAATAATTCTTAGCTATTCTGTCATATCTCATTTTTAATACTCTTCACTAAAATAAATGAATTCTTTTTTTACACCATCTCTGGTGCATTTCCTGTATTTCAAACATCATATTTGTTTTATTTTTCTCTATTGTATATATGTATAATTTAATGAACTATTGACTAAAGTAGTGGTAGAGAAGAAAATGTACACCTTAAGTTTAAACTTAGAAACAATACTGTTTCTAAAACTAGGATGGATTGTATTTTGAAATTTATATAAATTACTACTGTTATGACTGAGTTTTTTTAATGGATATGTGTTTTCCACAATTTTGGCAATACGTTTGTTTGTTAGTTAGATTAACTCCTGCTCATTTCTCTCACATGAAATATGAATTAGTAAATATAGAAGATATCATGCAATTTGTAAAATCACCATTTCACAAAACCTACAAAAAATTGGTTGATGACAAAATCATTAATTGATATTAAACATTGAACTGAAGATTACTGAACAGATTATTTACATACCTTCAAGTTATCATCTCACAGATTATTCATTCATTGCAAAGGGAAATTGTATATTTTTACAATATAACAATCAGGCAGATATCACTTTAATTAAGTGATGAAACTTAACATCACCAACAATGAAACAAATTAACATTGCATGCCTCAGGGTGTGATACCCTGAGAATAACACAACATCACCTATAAGATATTCTTGTAAAAACAAAATTAAGAACTTGAATCTAATCAAAAGGAAATAATCAAGCAAACCTAACTGAAGGGTGTTCTGTAAAACAAATGATGTGGAACTTCAAAAAATATATAGCAATGCTATGAAAGAAATTAAATAAACAAATAAATCAAGATGGTAAACTATTCTAGTATAAAGATATTTAAAAGATGTGGCATTTATTGGGTTCTGATTCCAACAAAGAAACATGGTGAAAAAACATTATGTGGCTAACTGGGGTCTTAGAATTTTGACTTAAGAGGTTAACTGCATTGGTTCAATTTTATATTTTTTAAACACAGCCAGTCTGGTCAGAAATGAGTGTGGAAATTATGACAAATGCAAAAAGACCTTTTCTTGGCCTTACATGTATTTCTAGTTACTAACTTACCTTTCACTTCTTTTCAAATTCTACATGAATTATATAGATAATTATAACCTAATATCTTCCTTTCATTTTCCAACACACTGAAGTTTAGTTTCCAGTGCTACCACTTCATGAAACTGCTTCTGCCATTCATCATAAATAACATGGAATTATTTCAGTGGTTCTCATTTCCCTCTTCAACATTTAACACTTCCCCCACCCCAGTACTCTTTCCTGGAAAATCCAACGGACGGAGTAGCCTGGTGGGCTGCAGTCCATGGGGTCGCTAACAGTCGGACAGACTGAGTGACTTCACTTTCACTATTCTCTTTCATGCATTGGAGAAGGAAATGGTAACTCGCTCCAGTATTCTTGCCTGGAGAATCCCAGGGATGGGGGAGCCTGGTGGGCTGCCATCTATGGGGTCACACAGAGTCGGACACGACTAAAGTGACTTAGCAGCAGCAGCAGACATTTCTTTTGTTCTTAATGTTTGGGAGGCTATCATCTCCTTTTCTTTCTGCCTCTCAGTTGCTTTTGCCATTTTTCTGCTAGATTCTCCTTGTCCATTTCATAAAAGTAGATATTTCCAGTGTTATTTCCTTCATCCCATATTTCTTCCCACTTTATGTGTTCTCTGTGGCATGCTTTTATTGAGATGCAACATTTCTACTCTCATTTTTGTAGAAATGGTTTTTTTTTTCTTTTGTAGAAATGGACTGCATCAGTAACTTAAACCTGCTTCCAGATCTCTACATTTAAATATTTGCCAGCACTTTCTACTTAGATATTCCAAGAGTCCCTCTAGCTTAAAAGGTACAACATTGAACTCATTATTCTATTTACATATCTACATAATTGTTTTTCTTAGTTATACAAGTATCTTCCTTATTCCCTACTAAAAATCTTTGGATTTATCATAGTTATATTGTATTTCTTCATCAATATTCATTAGGCAATAAAACCCTACCAGATTCTCCCAACTCACTTTTCATTCACTTTGAGATAATCTCTAAATCTTGCAATTACAGCTTTAGAATTATACAAAAAATCTGCTTTCTCTTGCCCATCACTATTGACATTGGTAAAGTCAAATAATCCTCTACTTTCTTTGGATACAGATAATACTTTTCTTGTATCTAGACCAGCCTGCTTCTTTAGAGTCCTCAGTCTACATAAGGGTGATCTCTCTTCATTATGTATCTTATTTGTCACCACCATCATTGATATTCCTCATTTACTCCCATAATCTTCAGAACACATTTTAAGCTTCTGCATGTAATGTACAGCAGGATTCTTCATCTTCCTTGTGAATAATAACCCAGACTCATCTCCATTGTTCTATAATTCTGTACACTTGAATAGTAATTGTATTTTTTTGAACAAGGTATGCTTTCTTGTTTCCCAAGCTTTCACATTTATACTTATTTTTGCCTGGAAGTTCTTTCCTAGAGTGTTCAACAGGTAAACTCTCCCTCAAATTTAGTTTCAGATGCTACTTTCTCTGAGAAACTTATCTTGAGGACCTTGGGCATATCCAACATTAACTCAAACACCATTTTCACATGTCCTGTCTACTTTAAAGCAGCTTATCAGTGATTTAATCAGTCATAACAATAGTAGTTACTAACTAGTATGAACTGATTGGTGTCTACTGCAGACACACAATGAATTTAAGGTGATGAAGAGCATGTATACTATTACAATATGTGTTGATAGTGTGATACACATTTATATGAACACAAAATAATTCATTGGATATTACTCAACTGTTTTATTCATTTTGTTGATCAGATATTGTGAGCCTTTCTTTAGATACAGAATCAAAAGAACAAAATAAAGTTTTGCAAAGTCATGAGTTACCTTTAGTCATTTAGACTCAGAACACATATCAGTATAGCTAAGGGAAAAAAGCATTATACTTTAATTTAATATGCCTATAAATCTCCATAATTTCCCATATCTTCTGTATAAGCAATTTATAAAGATAGGTTCTACTGGTAATTCTGACAACATACTTAATTTTTTAATTGCATGAATGGTGTTATTATAATAAAGTTTATTTTTATGGTGATAGTAATTAATATCCAGTTCAGAAAATTTGCTAAATTATTTTGACATAAGAACATTGGCTGAAAGGTAACTTTAAAATTTTGGTAGAATTTCCCAATATTTTTTTTTCAAGATCTTGTATTGCAATGGCAAAGCCAATGGGTTTTGTAGTCAAAAACTGGATTTTAATCTTAGAGCCAGCTGCACAACATTGGGGTAGATGTATAGCAACTCCATGACTTGGGTTACTCATCTGTAAAATGGTGATAAGGATATTTATACCATAAGTATATTTTTGAAAATTAAACAAAACTATGCATGCAAGGTATTCAGTCAGAGTCTGGAAGTGTGTAAACGATTAATAGATATTGGCAATTTTGGCACATTTTTTTCATTTTGTGCTGATCGTGTAATTCATTATTTTATACTGTAATTCACTCGTTTTATATAATAAGTTTTTCTCATTTGCCATGAGAATTTTCCAGAGGTTGTAATACATTTAAAGATATATATATATATATATATATATATATACATATAGCCATTAAAATTTAAATTTCACAANTTTTAATTGCATGAATGGTGTTATTATAATAAAGTTTATTTTTATGGTGATAGTAATTAATATCCAGTTCAGAAAATTTGCTAAATTATTTTGACATAAGAACATTGGCTGAAAGGTAACTTTAAAATTTTGGTAGAATTTCCCAATATTTTTTTTTCAAGATCTTGTATTGCAATGGCAAAGCCAATGGGTTTTGTAGTCAAAAACTGGATTTTAATCTTAGAGCCAGCTGCACAACATTGGGGTAGATGTATAGCAACTCCATGACTTGGGTTACTCATCTGTAAAATGGTGATAAGGATATTTATACCATAAGTATATTTTTGAAAATTAAACAAAACTATGCATGCAAGGTATTCAGTCAGAGTCTGGAAGTGTGTAAACGATTAATAGATATTGGCAATTTTGGCACATTTTTTTCATTTTGTGCTGATCGTGTAATTCATTATTTTATACTGTAATTCACTCGTTTTATATAATAAGTTTTTCTCATTTGCCATGAGAATTTTCCAGAGGTTGTAATACATTTAAAGATATATATATATATATATATATATATACATATAGCCATTAAAATTTAAATTTCACAAATAAATATTTTACCTGTATAAAGAAACATAAAATCTATTTTGAAAAGTTGAGACTTTTTGGGATAAAGACAGAAACACTGCAGGCATTTCAGAACACCCAATTTGTGTACTGAAAGAAAACTTTCATTGTAGCTTAAAAATTTACATTTTTACATAGATACTTGGTGAAAAATATAGTAATCAGAATCAGTGACGCTGCTGCTGCTGCTAAGTTGCTTCAGTCGTGTCCGACTCTGTGTGACCCCATACATGGCAGCCCACCAGGCTCCCCTGTCCCTGGGATTCTCCAGGCAAGAACACTGGAGTGGGTTGCCATTTCCTTCTCCAATGCATGAAAGTGAAAAGTGACAGTGAAATCAATCAGTCGTGTCCAACTCTAGGGACCCCATGGACTGTAGCCCACCAGGATCCTCCATCCTTGGGATTTTCCAGGTAAGAGTACTGGAGTGGGATGCCATTGCCTTCTCTGCAGAATCAGTGATAGTGAATTATTTATTTTGTCTTTTTTACCACTGCAAAAATCACCTTAGCATTCCATATTACCAAAAAGTGAAATGCACTGATCTGTAATAGGCTTTTTGGATGACACAAACTATGCTTTTATAGTTTCATGGTTAGACTGCAGTTGTATAGGGCTTTCCCCGTGGCTCTGCCATAAATAATCTTCGTGTGATGCAGAAGTCACAGGAGACATAGGTTCAGATCCCTGGGTTGATAAGTTCCCCTGGAGGAGGAAATGGCAACTCTTTCCAGTATTCCTGCCTGGAGAATCCCATGAACTGAGCAGCCTGTCAGGCTACAGTTCATAGGGTCACAAAGAGTCAAACCAGCTAAAACCACTGAGCAGACATGCACACAGCTGTATAATATAATTAACCACAACCTTATCTGACATTACAAAAATTCAATGAAGTAAAAGTCTATTTTTAAAATGGACCAATTATAATTTATACAGATAATTGCATGTACTCATTTTACTGTCAGTGGCTGTCTGACTCCTGATCAAGATCTTTCTGTGTTTGCCTTAGGGAAGTTTGAAGATAAACCCAGTTCTAATCTTTTTATTTAACTCCAGAGATCAATGTAGAGTATATATTTGGTAATATGATCTATAGCCATGATCCTACAGGTTCTGTTGTTTGATAAATGCTGATTTGAAGAGAAACTTCAGTGCATGAATTATGAATCTCTTTCATATGTCACCTGAAATTTCTTGTTCTCTGTTTTTCTGATTTTTAACTTAACACAAATACACACACCTCCTCTCTGTCTTTCACACAAACATACACTTACTGCTTCCAAATGTGCTTGTACANTGCTGATTTGAAGAGAAACTTCAGTGCATGAATTATGAATCTCTTTCATATGTCACCTGAAATTTCTTGTTCTCTGTTTTTCTGATTTTTAACTTAACACAAATACACACACCTCCTCTCTGTCTTTCACACAAACATACACTTACTGCTTCCAAATGTGCTTGTACATATTGTGCATTCCAATAAGGTGTAGCATGTTCAGTGATATGAAGATGAATTTAAAGTCTCTGCCATCAAAAATGTTTAGAACCTAGTGTTAATGTATATTAACAAAAGGAGCAGCAAAAATAAAAACTATATATGTTTTCTAAACATTTCAGCTGTGTTGATTCTTTGTAGCCCCATGGACTGTAGCCCACCAGTTCCTCTATTTATGGGATTCTCCAGGCAAGAATATGGGAATGGGTTGCCATTCCCTCCTCCACGGGTGCTTCCCAATGCAGGAATTGAACCTGGGTCTCCTGTGTTACAGGCAGATTCTTTACCATCTGAGGCATCAGGGAAGCCCAATAGATGTCATTAGATCTTTATGTATATAGCTAATTTCACAATTTAACTCCTTTTGGAGTTGGTATTATTATTCTTATTTAACTAAATAAAGAATAAAAATAAGGAAACAACGAAATATCTTTCCATAGTTGTACACCTTAGAAATTGGTTACATCTGACACCAAATGCTATCAGGTTAGCTCTGTTTTGGAAAATTGAGAGGAGACCAATAACAGAGGTACCATTCAGTTGCCAGGGAACTCTGAGATGGGAGCCATGGTGAAGGAAATTAGGAAGTCTTCATTTTTGTTATAGCATTTGTAGTGATACTTAACAAAAGCACTGTAACTAGCTAGGACTAAAAAACCAGAAAAGGTATTCCAGGAAAATTCCTGCTTACTCCTCAAGTTTTGAGAATTGTTATACCAGACCACTTTACCAGTCTTCTGAGAAATGTGTTTGCAGGTCAACAGTTAGAACTGAACATGGAACAACAGACTGGTTCCAAGGGAAAGGAGTATATAAAGGCTGTAGATTGTCCCCTGGTTTATTTAATTTATATGTGAAATTCTGGGCTGGATGAAGCACAAGCTGGAATCAAGATTGCAGGGGATAATGTCAATCACCTCAGATATGCAGATGACACAACCCTTATGGCAGAAAGCTAAGAGGAACTGATGAACCTCTTGATGAAAGCGAAAGAGAGTGAAAAATCTGGCTTAAAATTCAACAGTCAGAAAATGAAGACCATGGCATCTGGTCCCATCACTTCATGGCAAACAAATAGGGAAACAATGGAAATGGCAAGAGACTTTATTTTTGGGGGGCTCCAAAATCACTGCAGATAGTGACTACAGTCATAAAATTAAAAAAGATTACTCTTTGGAAGAAAAGCTATGACCAACGTAGACAGCATATTAAAAAGCAGAAACATTACTTTTCTGACAAAGTTGTGTCCGGTCAAAGCTATGGTTTTTCCAGTAGTCATGTATGGATGTGAAAGAGACACAGATGTGTAGAACAGTCTTTTGGACTCTGTGGGAGAGGGAGAGGGTGGGATGATTTGGGANTATTAAAAAGCAGAAACATTACTTTTCTGACAAAGTTGTGTCCGGTCAAAGCTATGGTTTTTCCAGTAGTCATGTATGGATGTGAAAGAGACACAGATGTGTAGAACAGTCTTTTGGACTCTGTGGGAGAGGGAGAGGGTGGGATGATTTGGGAAAATAGCATTGAAACATAATGCATGATACTGGATGCTTGAGGCTGGTGCACTGGGATGACCCAGAGGGATGGTACAGGGAGGAAGGAGGGAAAGGAATTCAGGATGGGGAACACATGTATACCTGTGGTGGATTCATGTTGATGTATGGCAAAAGCAATATAATATTGTAAAATAATTAACCTCCAATTAAAATAAATAAATTTATATTTAAAAAATTAAAAAAAGAGAAAGTTGAGTGTCAAAGAATTGATGCTTTTGAAATGTGGCATTGAAGAAGACTCTTGAGAGTCCCTTGGACTGCAAGGAGATCAAACCAGTCAATTTTAATGGAAGTCAGTCCTGAATATTTATTGGAAGGACTGATGCTGAAGCTCCAAAACTTTGGCCACTGAAGCTCCAATACTTTGATGTGAAGAAATGACTCATTAGAAGACCCTGTTTTGGGGAAAAGTTGAAGGCAGGAGGAGAAGGGGACAACAGAGGATGAGATAATTGGATGGTATCACCGACTCAATGGACATGAATTTGATTAAGCTCCAGGAGTTAGTGATGGACAGGGAAGCCTGGCATGCTGCAGTCCATGGGTTCTCAAAGATTTGTATACCACTGAGTGACTGAACTGAACTAAACCGATATATGTTACTCTAGTTTCCTAAGAAAAGATTTAGTAAACAACACAAAGAATCTTCTGGTAATCTAAATCCAAGTTTGTGTGAAAGTGAAAGTGAACGTCGCTCAGTTGTGTCCTACTGTATGTGACCTCATGGACTATACAGTCCATGGAATTCTCCAGGCCAGAATACTGGAGTGGATAGCCTTTCCCTNCAACACAAAGAATCTTCTGGTAATCTAAATCCAAGTTTGTGTGAAAGTGAAAGTGAACGTCGCTCAGTTGTGTCCTACTGTATGTGACCTCATGGACTATACAGTCCATGGAATTCTCCAGGCCAGAATACTGGAGTGGATAGCCTTTCCCTTCTCCAGAGGATCTTCCCAACCCAGGGATCGAACACTGGTCTCCCACACCTCAGGCAGATTCTTTACCAGCTGAGCTATCCTCATATGGAATTTCAAACATTTTAGCTAATGTGATACATGAAAACACAGGTTGTATCTAAACAAGGTCAAGTGTAAGTCCAAGACAATTGGAGAAATAAAGCAAAATCATCTCCATATTTACCTATCCTCTGATTTCACTGGTCTTGATAATTCTGTATCTATTTAACTTGCATTTTCTTATTTATGCATGACTTGCCCTAAATGAATGGAACTCTTATTGGAAAGGAGGGATTCTATATTTGATTCTCTCAACAGAGTAATGAAACTATGCATAAAATATGTTGCACCTGATATTTAGAGAGGAAATTTGTTTAATGTAAACATTTTCCTGGACCAGTTTGGTATGTTAAATTAGTGATCACACATGTTTTATTGCCAGGTTGGTGTAATAAATATCTCAGATGCCAATACCATCTGGCCATTCATGCCCACTTGTGAATTTCATATGGCATTTTGTACTTGCCATAGTTCTACACTCACACTGCTCAGCATCTGCCCTAACTTAAATGCTTCCTTTACAAATCACAATTAATGGGAACATCCTGAGTTGTGAGTAGAGAATTTGTGAAAAAAAAAATTGTCACACATCCCAAAATATAGCCTGAGATGTCATTGAACAGATGTTGAACTAAAATAAGTGTGATAATATAAAGACACCAAAATACTGTATCTTGCTGATTTGACTAGGTTGCATTTATTTCTATTCTTTCTATGGTAATTCTTTAAAAACTTTTGCCTAGTGAATTTTAGGAAGTAAGTGATATAAAAAATGTAAGTAGCCATACAAAAAAAAAATACAAGCCCATTTACTTTCTTAATTACACAAGAAAAATAATTCAGAACTGTGGCTTATACAGTTCTTGTTGCTTGCTTTGGATGCCTATAGAGATATTTTTGTGGGCTCTCTAAAAAAGTGAAATATTTTTGAAAGATTCTAAAGCTGGGCATTTCCATTTTTAACTTATTAGTCAGGTAGCCATTTGGCATTCAGAATTAATCAGTATACCCTGTGTACAAATCATCTTCAAGCAAATTTCCAAAGCTGTAAAATATACACTTTACATCTTCAGGAGCTTGGGAAATACCAGCATACATACTGGAAAGTTAAGACTCATTAAGTACAAATTATATGGTATCTATGTGATTTCTGACATAAGACTCTAAGTAGAACTACAAAGTAAGATTAATGCTTGATGTACATGATAGCAAATTAAGCTGTCAGTCACATGTTTTATTTTGTTTTTTTTTTTTGTATTTATTTATTTTTTTTACACGAACTCCAAACAACCTGCAGATAAAAACAGTTAAACACTTGTAATTTCAGAAAGTATAGTTAAGATATGCAGTTCAGTTCAGCTCAATCACTCAGTCATGTCTGACTTTTTGTGACCCCATGAACCACAGCACGCCAGGTCTTCCTATCCATCACCAACTCCCAGTTTATCCAAACTCATGTCCATTGAGTTGGTGATGCCACCCAACCATCTCATCCTCTGTTATCTCCTTCTCCTCCTACCCTCAATATTTTCCAGCATCAGGGTCTTTTCAAATGAGTCAGCTCTCTGCATCAGGTGCCCCATGTATTGGAGTTTCAGCTTTAGCATCATTCCTTCCAAAGAACACCCAGGACTGATCTCCTTTAGGATGGACTGGTCGGATCTCCTTGCAGTCCAAGGGACTCTCAAGAGTCTTACCCAACACCATAGTTCAAAAGCAACAATTCTTTGGTGCTCAGCTTTCTTTAATGTACAACTCTCACATCCATATATGACTAATGGAAAAACCATAGCCTTGACTGAACGGGCCTGTTGTTGGCAAAGTATGTCTCTGCTTTTCAATATACTGTCTATTGGTCATAACTTTCTTTCCAAGGTATAATTGTCTTTAATTTCATGGCTGCAATGACCATCTGCAGTGATTTTGAAGCCCAGAAAAATAAAGTCAGCCACTGTTTCCCCAGTTTCCCCATCTATTTGCCAGGAAGTGATGGGACAAGATGCCATGATCTTAGTTTTCTGAATGCTGAGCTTTAAGTCAACTTTTTCACTTTCCTTTTTCATTTTCATCAAGAAGCTTTTTAGGTCCTCTTCACTTTCTGCCATAAGGGTGGTGTCATCTGAATATCTGAGGTTACTGATATTTCTCCCCACAATCTTAATTCCTGTTCGTATTTCCTCCAGCCCAGCATTTCTCATGATGTACTCTGCATATAAGTTAAATAAGCAGGGTGACAATATACAGCCTTGATGTACTCCTTTTCCTATTTGGGACCACTCTGTTGTTCCATGTCCAGTTCTAACTGTTGTTTCCTGATTTGCATACAGGTTTCTCAAGAGGCAGGTCAGGTGGTCTGGTAGTCCCATCTTTTCAGAATTTTCCACAGTTTATTGTGATCCACACAATAATACAGTTAAGATATTAGCTTTACTTATTGTCTTCTTAATTCTCCTGTAGAAAGATAGGACCACTGTAAAAAGATAGGTGGTGTGTGTCAGGTTTCTCCATAGAAACATGTCATATACTTCTAGATGTGCTGCAGCTATAAAGGCATAATTGTGTTATTCTAGCAGGAAATGTGGTTAATCAAAAGGAAATATTATGAAAAACCAAACTGAAGAACATTCAACAAAGTAATTGGCCAATGCATTCCAAGTGTGTTGAGGTCATATAAAAAGTATTAAAAGACACTAAAGTGTCCAGTCCCAAAGAAAGGCAATGCCCAAGAATGCTCACACTACTGCACAATTGCACTCATCTCACAGCTAGTAAAGTAATGCTCAAAATTATCCAAACCAGGCTTCAGCAATACATGAACTGTGAAATTCCAGAGGTTCAAGCTGGTTTTAGAAAAGGCAGAGGAACCAGAGATCAAATTGCCAAAATCTTCTGGATGTTGGAAAAAGCAAGAGAGTTCCAGAAAAACATCTATTTCTGCTTTGTTGACTATGCCAAAGCCTTTGATTGTGTGGATCATAATAAACTGTGGAAAATTCTGAAAGAGATGGTAATACAAGACCACCTGACCTGCCTCTTGAGGAACCTATATGCAGGTCAGGAAGCAACAGTTAGAACTGGACATGGAACAACAGACTGGTTCCAAATAGGAAAAGGAGTATGTCAAGGTTGTATATTGTCACCCTGCTTATTTAACTTATATGCAGAATACATCATGAGAAACTCTGGACTGGAAGAAGCACAGCTGGAATCAAGATTGCGGGGAGAAATATCAGTAACCTCAGATATGCAGATGACACCACGCTTATGGCAGAAAGTGAAGAGGAACTAAAAAGCTTCTTGATGAAAGTGAAAGAAGAGAGTGAAAAAGTTGGCTTAAAGCTCAACATTCAGAAAACGAAGATTATGGCATCTGGTCCCATCACTTCATGGGAAATAGATGGGGAAACAGTGGAAACACACTTTATTTTGGGGGGCTCCAAAATCACTGAAGATGGTGATTGCAACAATGAAATTAAAAGACACTTACTCCTTGGATGGAAAGTTATGACCAACCTGGAAGTGGAAGTGAAATTGAAGTCACTCAGTCATGTCCAGCTCTTTGTGACCCCATGGACTGTAGCCTACCAGGCTCCTCTCTCCATGAGATTCTCCAGGCAAGAATACTGGAATGGGCTGTCATTTCCTTTTCCAGGGGATCTTTCAGAAAACGAAGATTATGGCATCTGGTCCCATCACTTCATGGGAAATAGATGGGGAAACAGTGGAAACACACTTTATTTTGGGGGGCTCCAAAATCACTGAAGATGGTGATTGCAACAATGAAATTAAAAGACACTTACTCCTTGGATGGAAAGTTATGACCAACCTGGAAGTGGAAGTGAAATTGAAGTCACTCAGTCATGTCCAGCTCTTTGTGACCCCATGGACTGTAGCCTACCAGGCTCCTCTCTCCATGAGATTCTCCAGGCAAGAATACTGGAATGGGCTGTCATTTCCTTTTCCAGGGGATCTTCCCAACCCAGGTATTGAACTTGTGTCTCCAGCATTGCAGGCAGACACTTTAACCTGTGAGCCACAACTCAGATATCATATTAAAAAGCAAAGAGGTTACTTTGTCAACAAAGTTCCGTCTAGTCAAGGTAGCGTTTTTTCCAGTGGTCATGTAGATGTGAGACTTGGACTGTGAAGAAAGCTGAGCACCAAAGAATTGATGCTTTTGAACTGTGGTGTTGGAGAAGACTCTTGAAAGTCCCTTGGACTGCAAGGAGATCCAACCAGTCCATCCTAAAGGAGATCAGTCCTGGGTGTTCATTGGAAGAACTGATGCTAAAGCTGAAACTCCAATACTTTGGCCATCTCATGCGAAGAATTGACTCACTGGAAAAGACTCTGATGCTGGGAAGGATTGGGGGCAGGAGAAGAAGGGGATGACAGAGAATGAGATAGCTGGATGGCACCACTGACTCGATGGACATGAATTTGAGTAAACTCCAGGAGTTGGTGATGGACAGGGAGGCCTGGCGTGCTGCTATTCATGGGGTCGCAAAGGTTTGGACACGACTGAGGGACTGAACTGAACTGAACCCCTTAATTTCAATCTTAAAAAATTTCTAAGGAAAGATTTATGTATGGGTTGAGAGATGTATGTATCGTATGCATGTATGCATGTATGTATGTGTGTATGTATTTATGCATGTATGGGCTTCTCTGATGGCTCAGATTGTAAAGAATCTACCTGTAATGCTGTAACCCGGGTTCGATCCCTGAGTCAAGAAGATCCCCTGGAAAAGGGAAAGGTAACCCACTGCAATATTCTTGCCTGGAAATTTCTATGGACAGAGGAGCCTGACAGGCTATGGTCCATGGGATCACAAAGAGTCAGACACCACTGAGCAACTAACACTTTCAGAGAGATAATAGGTCTTCCCAGGTGGCTCAGTGGTAAAAGAATCCTCCTCATTATGCAGGAGCCACAGAAGACTCAGTTTAGAACAGACCTTTGCAAAGAGACAAATACCTTTCTAACTATTATTATACTTTTGTTAGGCTTTAAGCTGAATTTATGAAAGTTCGGATTATATTTGCATCATAATTTCTCTACAACTGAATATTATTTTAAGTTATATATTTAAAATATGTAAAGCTTGTATTGTTTTAATTTTCCTATTTTGATTATTACCTAATTAGAATGTTCTTTGGAATGGTTATTTACAATTATATTCTTTTTTTCATATTTTTATGTGTTTTTAAAATCTTTTGTGTTTTAGTTTAGTTCAACATTTCCAATTTTAGTTTTGACACTTTCGAATACATTTCTGTTTTAAGAAATAACATGTTACCTTCTTTCTCTTAATTCAAGATACCAATGTGTACATAACTGTCTCTGAATTTTTGATTATATATACTGGTGTGGATTGCTATGCCCTCCTCCAGGGGATCTTCCCAACCCAGGTTTCAAATCCAAGTATCTTACATTTCCTGCATTGGCAGGCAGGTTCCTTACCACTACTGACAGCTGGGTTATATAGGTTATACTGCCCTTGGTTATACATAGTTTTCCAAAATGTTATAGAATATGTGTATCTATGTGTGCATTGCAAGCTGTGTGTATCTGTATCTTTCTATAAGATTTAGTAAAATTTATATTTTAGTAAAATTTTAGTGAAATTATCCTGATCCTCTTAGCTTTTATTTCAACAGATAATTTTAAAATTACTAATTAAAAAAAATTATCTCAAAAGTCCTGAGTGGCTCCCAGTGGACATTTTTCAGAAACAGAACATGTGACTATTTCTCGGGACTCTCTTAATTTGGCTAAGTGTCTTGTTTTGTTTTTCTTCATGGGCATTCATTACATATATATATATAGATAGATAGATAGATAGATAGATGACTGTTGCACCTAGCACTGAGTGACTAGCCAATAAGTTTAACATATTATTAGTCATCTTTCTCAGAATGATACAGTTAAATATTTAAATTCTTTCTGCTAGCATTTAAAACAGCAAGTGCATTGAAGTGGTTATTGCATCATCTCTAAAAAATTTGTCTTATAAGCAATTGAGCTTTTTATTTAAATTTTTGACTCTTTGTTACAAAATAAGCCCTCAATATAAAATAATTCAAATATGACTACAATTTACTAAATGGCTACATGAATAAAATAATCTGAGAAAAATTACAAAATATTTTATAAACAAATTCCTTAAAAGGAATTTTTCAAGTACTACCCTAGCCTGATGATTTTGTTTAAGTTTGTTTTATGAGTTATATCCTCTTAATACTTTCCATTTACATTAACAATCTAAATTTTGTAGTAATGTTTACATAACACATCTGGACTTCTCTCTTTGTCTAACCATTTCCAAGACTTAGTAATAATGCTACAAGTTTATATTAATTTATGCTTACCACATACCTGGTCCTGTTCTAAGAGTGTTACATGATTTTTTTTCCTTTATTTTTTCAAGATACAAAGTAAGGGCCTTTATTATCCCCACTCTACTTGAATCAGAGTTTAAAGAACTCATCCAAGTCTGCAAAGCCATTATTTAACAGAGCCAGACATTTATATCAAGTCAATGTGACCCATGAACTCTTAAACACTGTGTTAAGCTTGCTAGGTTTTTAAACCCTGGATCCTCCATTCATTAAAAAAAAAAAAAAAAAAAGTTCCCCTACATGAGTTTCTCAAACTTTATTCATCTCCTTCCAGAGTAGTACTTTTTCAGGTAATAATGCCCGGAAGGGTAAATGGGCAACAAATCTTGTGAACCCTTTTATATTTGATAATGGTTTCCCTGGTGGCTCAGCCCTAAAGAATCTGTCTTCAATGCAGGAGATGCAGTTCGATCTCTGGGTTGGGAAGACCCCTAGAGAAGGGTATGGCAACATACTCCAGTATTCTCACCAGGAAAATCCATGCAGGGAGAAGGCTGGTAGGCTACAGTCCAAGGGGTGGCAGAGGCAAGCACTGCTGAAGCAACTGAGCACTCACACAGGGATGTTTGATAATATTGTTCTATGGCTTTTCCATCTAAATATATACTTGGCTATTATTACAATAATACTAAGAGTGAATCCTACTATTAGTATAATGGCAGTTAGTTGACATGTCTTAAATCAGTGTTTCATCTACAAACAACAGAACTAGTATCTATCCAACTCATAGGATTGTTTTGAAGCTTTAATTGTATATCATTCATAAAGAAAACGCATAAGCAAATACAGATTTCACTAATTATTTTTATGATGTATTATTATCATCTTTATCCATAAAAGTAAAACAGTTGTTGCTCTTATCATTATTTTTATTAATATCTTAGTAGAGAATTCTTTAGTTATACCTTAACTCTCAAAATTTTCTGCATATGCCTCAGTTCGTTCAGGTTAGTCACTCAGTAGTGTCCGACTCTTTGCAACCCCATGGACTGCAGCAGGCCAGGTTTCCCTGTCCAAAGCTCCAACTCTGTCCACCAGTTCTCAGACTTTTCTCGAACTCATGTCCGTCGAGTCGATGATGCCATCCAGCCATTTCATCCTCTGTCGTCCTCTTCTCCTGCCTTCAATCTTTCCCAGCATCAGGGTCTTTTCCAACGCACATGCTTCAGGTATTTAAATAGAGAAATCTGAATCTATCCTCATTTTGGCTTTTTAAATGCACCTTTATCCATTCATCCTGCCCTCTGGATACTAACTCTAGATGTTACTTTTGGTTTATGTGTTTGTTTTCTGATGTGATGTATTTAAGTATGGGTGGTTTACATGTTTTGTATAGACTCTTTTTATAGTACGTATTAAGCATTATTACTTTTACTTAAAGACACTATTTTCTGTTATAAATATTGTGATTGCTTCTATTTTATTTTATATAAATGTCTTTTATAAAATGCTTCATAGACTGAGAAATTTAAAATTTCTCACTTGAATATCTGGCATCTACTTTTATAACTATNTGTATAGACTCTTTTTATAGTACGTATTAAGCATTATTACTTTTACTTAAAGACACTATTTTCTGTTATAAATATTGTGATTGCTTCTATTTTATTTTATATAAATGTCTTTTATAAAATGCTTCATAGACTGAGAAATTTAAAATTTCTCACTTGAATATCTGGCATCTACTTTTATAACTATGTCTTCATCACTTTCATAATTTTGGGAATTATTCACAAATATTATTTTTGCAACAATGATGAAAGAATCTAAACAATTTCATATTTTAATGCATTTATAATTCATATGTTATTTCCTTTTTTAGTTTATCTGTGTCTTTTTTTAAAATTCATTTAATTATTTATTTTTTGGAGGCTAATAACTTTACAATATTGTATTGGTTTTGCCATACTTTGACATGAATCCACCACGGGTGTATGTGTGTTCCCCATCCTGAACCCCCCTCCCACCTTCCTCCCCATCCCATCCCTTTGGGTCTTTCAAGTGCAACAGCCCCAAGCATCCTGTATCATGCATTGAACCTGGACTGGCGATCCATTTCACATATGATAATATTCATGTTTCAATGCCATTCTCCCAAACCATCCCACCCGCTCCCTCTCCCACAGAGTCCAAAAGACTGTTCTATACATCTGTGTCTCTTTTGCTGTCTCGCATACAGGATTATCATTACCATCTTTCTAAATTCCATATATNGAGTTTGCTTTTCTCCACACCCTCTCCAGCATTTATTGCTATCCAAAAGTTAGCAGCCATTCTGACTGGCGTAAATTGCTAACTCATTGTGGTTTTCATTTGCATTTCTCTAATAATGAGTAATGTTGAGCATCTTTTCATGTGTTTGTTAGCCATCTGTATGTCTTCTTTGGAGAAATGTCTGTTTAGTTCTTTGGCCCATTTTTTGATTGGGTCATTTATTTTTCCAGAATTGAGCTGCAGGAGTTGCTTGTGTATTTTTGAGATTAATTCTTTGTCAGCTGCTTCATTTGCTATTACTTTCTCCCATTCTGAAGGCTGTTTTTTCACCTTGCTTATAGTTTCCTTTGTTGTTCAAAAGCTTTTAATTTTAATCATGTCCCATTTGTTTATTTTTGCTTTTATTTCCAATATTCTGGGAGGTGGGTCATAGAGGATCCTGCTGTGATTTATGTCAGAGAGTGTTTTGCCTATGTTCTCCTCTAGGAGTTTCATACTTTCTGGTCTTATGATTAGATCTTTAATCCATTTTGAGTTTATTTTTGTGTATGGTGCTAGAAAGTGTTCTAGTTTCATTTTTTTACAAGTCATTGACCAGTTTTCCCAGCACCACTTGTTAAAGAGATCGTCTTTTCTCCATTGTATATTCTTGCCTTCTTTGTCAAAGATAAGGTGTCCATAGGTGCGTGGATTTATTTCTGCATTTTCTATTTTTTTCCATTGATCTATATTTCTGTCCTTGTGCCAGTACCATACTGTCTTAATGACTGTGGCTTTGTAATAGAGCCTGAAATCAGGCAGGTAGATTTCTCCAGTTCATTCTTCTTTCTCAAGATTGTTTTGGCTATTCGAGGTTTTTTGTATTTCCATACAAATTGTGAAATTATTTGTTCTAGTTCTGTGAAAAATACCATTGGTAGCTTGATAGGGATTGTATTGAATCTATAGATTATTTTGGGTTCAGTTCAGTTCAGTCGCTCAGTCGTGTCCAACTCTTTGCGACCGTATGAATCGCAGCATGCCAGGCCTCCCTGTCCATCACCAACTCCATGAGTTTACTCAAACTCATGTCCATCGAGTCAGTGATGCCATCCAGCCATCTCCCCCTCTGTCGTCTCTTTCTCCTCCTGCCCACAATCCCTCCCAGCATCAGAGTCTTTTCCAATGAGTCAACTCTTCACATCAGGTGGCCAAAGTATTGGAGTTTCAGCTTTAGCATCAGTCCTTCCAATGAACACCCAGGACTGATCTCCTTCAGAATGGACTGCTTGGATCTCCTTGCAGTCCAAGGGACTCTCAAGAGTCTTCTCTAACACCACAGTTCAAATGCATCAATTCTTTGGTGCTCAGATTTCTTCACAGTCCAACTCTCACATTCATACGTGACCAATGGAAAAACCATAGCCTTGACTAGATGGACCTTTGTTGGCAAAGTAATGTCTCTGCTTTTCAATATGCTCTCTAGGTTGGTCACAATTTTCCTACCAAGGAGTAAGCGTCTTTTAATTTCATGGCTGCAATCACCATCTGCTGTGATTTTGGAACCTAAAAAAATAAAGTCTGACACTGTTTCCACTGTTTCCCCATCTATTTGCCATGAAGTGATGGGACCAAGTAGTGTACTCATTTTCACTATATTGATTCTTTGGATCCATGAACACGCTATATTTCTCCATCTATTTGTGTCCTCTTTGATTTCTTTCACCAGTATTTTATAGTTTTCCATATACAGGTCTTTTGTGTCCTAGGTAGATATATTCCTAAGTCTTTTATTCTTTTCATTACAATGGTGAATGGAATTGTTTCCTTAATTTCTCTTTCTGTTTTCTCATTATTAGTGTATAGGAATGCAAGGGATTTCTGTGTGTTGATTTTATATCCTGCAGCTTTACTCTATTCAGAGATTAGCTTTAGTAATTTTCTGGTGGAGTCTTTAGGGTTTTCTATGTAGAGGATCATGTCCTCTGCCAAGAGTGAGAGTTTTACTCCTTTTTCAATTGAATTCCTTTTATTTCTTTTTCTGCTGATTGAGGTGGTCAAAACTTCCAAATCTATGTTGACTAGTAGTGGTGGAGTGGGCACCCTTGTCTTGTTCCTGACTTTAGAGAAAATGCTTTCAGTTTTTCACCATTGAGGATAATGTNTTTTCAATTGAATTCCTTTTATTTCTTTTTCTGCTGATTGAGGTGGTCAAAACTTCCAAATCTATGTTGACTAGTAGTGGTGGAGTGGGCACCCTTGTCTTGTTCCTGACTTTAGAGAAAATGCTTTCAGTTTTTCACCATTGAGGATAATGTTTGCTGTGAATTTCTTATATACAGCTTTTATTACGTTGAGTTATGGTCCTTCTATTCCTGCTTTCTGGAAGGTTTTTATCAGAAATGGATGTTGAATTTTGTCAAAGGCTTTCTCTGTATCTACTGAGATAATCACATGGTTTTTATTTTTCAATTTGTTAATGTGGTGCATTACATTGATTGATTTGCAGATGCTGAAGAATCCTTCCATCCCTGGGATAAAGCCCACTTGGTCATGATGCATAATCTTTTTAATATGTTGTTGGATTCTGTTTACTAGGATTTTGTTAAGGAGTTTTGCATCTATGCTGATCAGTGATATTGGCTTGTAGTTTTCAATAGTTTTGTAGGATCTTTGTCACGTTTTGGTATTAGGGTCATGGTGGCCTCATAGAATGAGTTTGTCATGGTGGCCTCAAAGAATGAGTTTGCAGAATTCCTCTGCAATTTTCTGGAAGAGTTTGAGTAGGATAGGTGTTAGCTCTTCTCTAAGTTATTTCATAGAATTCAGCTGTGAAGTCATCTGGTCCTGGGCTTTTGTTTGCTAGAAGACTTCTGATTACAGTTTCAATTTTCATGTTTGTGATGGGTTTGTTAAGATTTTCCATTTCCTCCTGATTCAGTTTTGGAAAGTTGGACTTTTCTAAGAATTTTTCCATTTCTTCCAAGTTGTCCATTTTATTGGCATATAGTTGCTGATAGTAGTCTCTTATGATCCTTTGTATTTCTGTGTTGTCTATTGTGATCTCTCCATTTTCATTTCTAATTTTATTGATTTGATTTTTTCTCCCTTTGTTTTTTGATGANTTAATATCTTCTGCTTCTCTTAGGTCCATACCATTTCTGTCCTTTATCAAACCCATCTTTGCATGAAATGTTCCCTTTGTATTTCTAATTTCCTTGAAGAGATATTTAGTCTTTCCCATTCTGTTGTTTTCCTCTATTTCTTTGCATTGATAGTTGAAGAAGGCTTTCTTATCTGTCCTTGCTATTCTTTGGATCTCTGTATTCAGATGCTTATATCTTTCCTTTTCTCCGTTGCTTTTCTCTTCTCTTCTTTACACAGCTATTTGTAAGGCCTCCCCGGACAGCCATTTTGCTTTATTGCATTTTTTTTTTTCCATGGGGATGCTCTTGATCCCTGTCTCCTGTACAGTGTCGCAAACTTCTGTGCATAGTTTATCAGGCATTTGTCTATCAGATGTAGTCCCTTAAATCTATTTCTCACTTCCACTGTATAATAATAAGGGAGTTGATTTAGGTCATACCTGAATGGTCTAGTGGTTTTCCCTACTTTCTTCAATTTAAGTCTGAATTTGGCAATAAGGAGCTCATGATCTGAGCCATAGACAGCTCCTGGTATTGTTTTTGTGGACTGTATAGAGCTTCTCCTTCTTTGGCTGCAAAGAATATAATCAATCTGATTTCAGTGTTGACCATCTGGTGATGTCCATGTGTAAAGTCTTCTCTTGTGTTGCTGGAAGAGGGTGTTTCTTAATGACCATTACGTTCTCTTGACAAAACTCTATTAGCCTTTGCCCTGCTTCATTCCGTATTCCAAGGCCAAATTTGCCTCTTACTCCAGGTGTTTCCTGACTTCCTGCTTTTGCATTCCAGTCTCCTATAATGAAAAGGACATCTTTTTTGGATGTTAGTTCTAAAAGGTCTTGTAGGTCTTCATAGAACCATTCAATTTAAGCTTCTTCAGCTTTGCTGACTGGGGCATAGACTTGGACCACCGTGATATTGAATGGTTTGCCTTGGAAATGAACAGAGATCATTCTGTTGTTTTTGAGATTGCATCCAAGTACTGCATTTCGGACTCTTGTTGACCATGATGGCTATTCCATTTCTTCTATTGGATTCCTGCCCACTATCTGTTATAGTAGATAGAATGGTCATCTGAGTTAAATTCATGCATTCCAGTCCATTTTAGCTCACTGATTCCTAGAATGTTGATGTTCACTCTTGCCATCTCCTTTTTGACCACTTCCAATTTGCCTTGATTAATGGACCTAACATTCCAGGTTCCTATGCAATATTGTTCTTTACAGCATTGGATCTTGCTTCTATCACCAGTCACATCCACAACTGGGTATTCTTTTTCTTTGGCTCCATCCCTTCATTCTTTCTGGAGTTATTTCTCCACTGATCTCTAGTAGCATACTGGGCACCTACCGACCTGGGGAGTTCATCTTTCAGTATCTTATCATTGTGACTTTTGTACTGTTTATGGGGCTCNTTTGACCACTTCCAATTTGCCTTGATTAATGGACCTAACATTCCAGGTTCCTATGCAATATTGTTCTTTACAGCATTGGATCTTGCTTCTATCACCAGTCACATCCACAACTGGGTATTCTTTTTCTTTGGCTCCATCCCTTCATTCTTTCTGGAGTTATTTCTCCACTGATCTCTAGTAGCATACTGGGCACCTACCGACCTGGGGAGTTCATCTTTCAGTATCTTATCATTGTGACTTTTGTACTGTTTATGGGGCTCTCAAGGCAAGAATACTGAAGTGGTTTTCTATTCTCTTTTCCAGTGGACCACATTCTGTCAGACCTCTCCACCATGACATACCCATCTTGGGTGGCCCCACATGGCATGGCTTAGTTTCATTGAGTTAGACAAGGCTGTGGTCCATGTGATCAGCATGCCAGCTGTGATGGACCATGCAGAAGCGTGGCCAAGAAGACCTATCCTTCACCCAGTTCAGGGGCGGTGGCTGAGAGGATCTACCCCACACCTGAGGTCAAGGGCAGTGGCCTAGAGGAACTACCCCACGTCCAAAGAGTGGCGGCTGTGTGGGTACAGGAGGGCCAAGAGGAGCTACTCCATGTTCAAGGTAAAGAAGGGCAGCCGTGTGGAGATACCCTTCATACAAGGTAAGAAGAAGTGGCTGCGCTTTGCCATGAAGAGATACCTTACGTCCAAGGTAAGAGAAACCCAAATAAGATAGTAGGTGTTGTGAGAGGGCATCAGAAGGTGGACACACTGACACCATAATCACAGAAAACTAGTCAGTCTGATCACATGGACCACAGCCTTGTCTAACTCAATGAAACTAAGCCATGCTGTGTGGGGCAATGATTTAAGTTAGGGCTTTTAGCGGGATAGCTATACCACAGTTTGGTTTGCTGTCTCAAGTTAGTTCCCTCAGATTGCCCTCGAGGCAGTTAAGGCCTGGTCCTTACTCTAAGCAATGCAGCCAGGGCCTCCCTGCCCAGTCCTCTCTTGCTAGTGGTGGATGCAAGTGTCTGTGCTGCTTCTCCACTGGGAGTTGCCTTAGGCATGTAATCTGTGGGGTTTAATTATTTATTTATTTTTCCTCCTGGTTATGTTGCCCTCTGAGGTTCCAAGGCTTGCCACAGATTCACCTGTGAGAATGTTTCCTGGTGTATGGAAACTTGTCTCTTTTTTAAGACTCCCTTCCCAGGATGGATCTCCATCCCTCCCTCTTTTGTCTCTCTTTTTATCTTGTATATTTTTTTCCTACCTCCTTTTGAAGACAATGGGCTGCCTTTCTGGGTGCCTGATGTCTTCTGCGAGCATTCAGAAGTTGTTTTGTGGAATTTGCTCAGCGTTCAAATGTCCTTTGAATGAATTTGTGTGTGAGAAAGTGGTCTCCCCATCCTATTCCTCCGCCATCTTAAGACCGCCCCTTATCTGTGTCTTTATGTTATTTCCTTTTGGAACATTTGAAGTATTCATGTATCTCACTATTCCATTCCTTAAAAATGATGCACTTTAAGCTTATTTTATTTGTTTTTGATGTATTTTTATTTAATTTTCATTTTCACTACTAACATTTTAGTTATAATTGTGAAATTTATGATTATTAATAATTTTAACTACATTTATTGACTTCTTCTATGTTCCAGGTACTCTGGTAAATAATTTATATATTTTCTTGTTATTTCCAGTACCATATATTATATTTTACAATTTTTAAGACAATTTCTTACAGTGTCTTTTGACATATGTCTTTTTGTATTTTGTACCTACCATTTATGAAGAATCTAATACATTGTAGGCAATATTATAAATAGTTTTACATGTATTATTTGAATACATCTTATTGTATCCTTATAATTTATATAATATTATTTCAGTTTTATAGAAAAGAAAATATTATTCAATCAATTTTCAAAATTTGTCCAAAACTATTAAATGAAAAACCTGGAATTTTAGTTCAGGTTAGTCTGATTTAATATAATTTAGTCATGTCTCTCTAGTATACTTTTTATGAAAGTATACAATGATCAATTTGATATGAGCTATGTTTTTTTTTTTCTCCTAGAAAATAACCCAGCTAATTCCTAAAATCAGTTCATCAGAGTGTAATCCCAGTGAGAGTACAGCCTGAGTTTGTTTTTGTTCTTAACAGAATATTGTCTGATGCATACTAAAAGCTCATTAAACATATTTAAAATAAATTTTGAAAGAAAAACTGAAATGTGCTTCTTCTTACTGTATGAAAAGATTTCCAGTGGTTTGCTTTTCATTTTGAATATTTAAGAAAACAGCTTTTACTACTGAAGTGGAGATATTTTTAACTGGTATGATTTACTTTTATTGTTTCTTTAGCAATTAGAATCATTGCTACCACTTATATAATACCTATTACATGTCAGGCAGTATTCTAAGTGTTTTGTTTCTATAAACCAATTTTATCATCTGGTGANGAAAACAGCTTTTACTACTGAAGTGGAGATATTTTTAACTGGTATGATTTACTTTTATTGTTTCTTTAGCAATTAGAATCATTGCTACCACTTATATAATACCTATTACATGTCAGGCAGTATTCTAAGTGTTTTGTTTCTATAAACCAATTTTATCATCTGGTGAAATATAATAGAAGAAAATCTTGTGTTTATCAGTATACCTGGTACATGAAATGCTCTTGTCCCATTTTAGTGTCCACTTTACTTCTGATAAAACATGCTATTATGTAGACTTCATTGGCAGAAGATAAGTAATAGACTATTGTTGAGGTTTGTATGTACTGATTTGGATTTCCTTCTCCCCTTGAAAATCGATTCACTCATGAAAAATCGAGAATTTATCTACTTATTTCTTTTTAAAACTTTTTAATTTGAGTGAATTTTAGGCACAGCCAAGTTGCAAACACAGTACAGCAAATTTTGTGTACATTTCTTCTCAAGTTCCCCTAAGATCGGAACTTTACATAACCTTACTAAAATGATCAAGATCATAAAAATAACATTGGTTCGATATAGTTACCTACAGACCTTATGAAATGGTATCAGTGTTTTCACTAACAATCCTTTTTTTTTTTTTCCTGTTTATCTTAAGGATAATTCCACACTATATTTAGTTGATTGACCTTGGTGTCCTTCTATCAGTCTGTGCTTGTCTTTAATTATCTTGATATTCTTAAAAAGTGGTTACATGTTTTGTTGAATGTCCCTGAATTTGTGTTTTTCTTATATTTTCATGTGATTTGAATGAAGTTGTTCATTTTTGTCAAGGACACCATTGAAATTATCTACTATTTTCAGTTGCTCATATGCTCATATTAAGGGGCTCATAATGACATTATTCTTTTGTTAATTGTTATACAAACCTTTATTATTTGGTTGCAGTGGCGTCTATTAATTGATAATTTATGGGATTGGGGAGGTATTATTCAAAAACAGAACTAGGAAACTCCTCCTTCACTTCCCCTTTGTTCTGTCTTGCCTCACTTCCAGAGTGGGAATGATTCAAGAAGCAACACATAAAGCTACTTCTACTCCAATCATCTCCACCGTAGAGCAATCCCCACCCCTCCTTCCCACAATTTATGCTCTATTCATTCTGAAATCAAAGTCATACTTTCAGAGTTTGATGGCAGAGTGCTTCTGTTTCAGCATGGAGGCACAGAATGAACAAATATATGTTAACAGTACACAAATTATGTCATGTTATGGAATTTTTTCATCCAAAGTCCCTAGCACATTGTGTGGATATCTGGATTTGTTTCATCTGGGTCCAGATCTGAAAGCTCCTCCTTTTTATGGAACTCTGACAGCTTTAGAGCAAATACCAGCCCTATGTGGCAAATGGAAGAATAATAATGAGAGACTTCTGGTTTCCTGGCTGGTACAAATCCTTTACTTTAAAAATAGTGTCAAAAGGTTGCATGTGGCTGAAAGAGTAAGAAGATGTTTCTTTGGAACTTTATTTCCTTGATATTGGCACTGATTTCTCCCCCATTATCCTTAATAGAGAACTTAATCGGTAGCCTTCATATGGTTGGCTTTTATTTTACTGACCAAAAAGACAGCATAAATGATGAAGCAATGCTGTTAGTCAAGATACAAATCTTCTTGGGTTATGGGGAGGGGACGGGGAAGGAGAGAACTTGATTAAAGCCCATATAAGTCATTTGCTTTTTCTAAAGATGGCAAAAACAAATCCTTTCATGAATGACAGATTTTTATATTCTGAATTTGAGTTGACTAAGTATGATAAGTAATGATCTGAAATCTCACTATAGCAATATAGAATCCTCTCAGCTAAAACAAAGTATGGCTACTCAAATCTGGATCAGGAATTCTATTTGTCTAGATCATTTGGGGGACTAACTTTTTTAAAAACTGAATCAGAAAGACAAATTTGTGAGGTATAGTTCTTCAAATTGTGAGAGTTCAGTAACATATTTCTGAGAATGAGAACAGAATGTAGATTTATTAAAATGTGTGATATGATTTTAGAGTAATTTTATTATTTTTTTCACACATACATATACTTCCATTAAATATTTCAAAATAAAAATTTCCTTAATTCTCATTAACTTGGAAATTGAAATATGCAATCAAATAAAAAATAATTGCAATTTATGATTTTATTTATATAATAGAATTTCAAAGTATTCAGTGTTCTGTAGTTCAGTAATATTAACATACGTTACAAATATTTTTATCAAGTGAATTACTGAAGGAGGTAAATAATGGCAAGTTCCATGTGTACATGCTTAGTCATGTCTGACTATTTGCAACCCCATGGACTGTAGCCTGCCAGGTTCCTCTGCCCATGGGATTCTCTGAGCAAGAATACTGGATTGAGTTGCTACTTTCTCCTCCAGGGGGTCTTCCTGATCCCAGGATCAAACCCATATCTCCTGAGTCTCTGCACTGGCACACAAATTATTTACCACTGAGCCACCGGAGAAGCCCTGGATGTAAATATCAACAAACAAGAGCAATTACAAGAACACTGTTTCTTTCTATAGTTTATGGAGAGCAGCAGTACATACAAATCAGATTTTCCTTCTGTACCCGCCAATTATTTTTGAACATCTATTTCCAAAACTGTTATTATATTTACAGGTTTCTTCCTTTCTTGTGAACTAGATAGCCTCATTTTTTTATATCTCTTTTGAGCATACACTTGGTGTAGAATCACATTTAGGGTTTTTTTTAAACAAACTTTTTTTGTGTGGGGGCACACCTCGCTGCATGTGGGACCCTAGTTCCCCAACCAAGGATTAAACCTGTGCCCACTGCATTAGAACACAGAGTTTACTCACTGGGCCACTGAAGAAGCCCCTACATTTATGTTTAAGATATTAAAAATGATTTTAATGAAAGCTATTATTCTTTAATATATTACAGTATGTCAAGTTCATCTGTCTTCCCTTTATTACATTGTTCTCCCACTATTCTAACCCTTGTGAAATATCTTCCATAATATCAATACAAGAATTATCTTGCCCACTCAAATATGCTTAAGAATCACTGGATTCCTAACTAGCTTCATTTTTATTGTCTAATCACTAATAAATTTTTGTGTCATTTGTTTTAGTTTGTCTCTGAACTATCACTAGATTTTGGTGATTAGTCCAACTAAAGTCTTCTTTTTCTGTAATGAGCAATTCTGGAAGATTTAGTGGAACATATACATCTTCTAAAGCCTTAATCTTGACACAAGATTTTGAATTTTGATTTTATGTTTCTCTTAGTGGAAAATCAGTAAAGTATAGGAAGCATGCTTTGATTCCAATAATATTTGTTTGGATCATAACATAATCACTTGTTGCTAGGTGATTTGTTGCCAAGGACTGGCTTCTCTGGCC
Organism: Oreotragus oreotragus; assembly: GCA_006410675.1. Taxonomy (NCBI): domain Eukaryota; kingdom Metazoa; phylum Chordata; class Mammalia; order Artiodactyla; family Bovidae; genus Oreotragus; species Oreotragus oreotragus. The sequence goes on from SJYX01017056.1 coordinate 126,466, forward strand.
ACTTTTAATTTTTTTACCATTAAAAGACTTATGATAATTATTGAGGTAACAAAAGTAAAATGTAGCATAACACCTAGGCCATAGTAAGTGCTCAGTAAGTGTTAATCATTCACCAGATCATTTCAGCTCCTAATTAAAGAGCTAAAAGTCAAGTACTGTGGACATGCTGGGTACAGTAATCTGCACTGAAAAACAAGTCAGAGCAACAAATACAATTCTCAGTCACAATAGTAAGCAAGGAAGCAAGGTCCACAAACAGTTCAAAACTGTGTGCAAACCTTCAAAGGTATGCTGAAGAGCTCTGGAAATGTGGCAGTGACCCGTGCAAACATAGAGAAGCAGGCAGCTTTGCCAAAATAAAAGGAAAAAAAAAAATCTCTAACTTTTTTAAAAACTGAATCAGAAAGACAAATTTGTGAGGTATAGTTCTTCAAATTGTGAGAGTTCAGTAACATATTTCTGAGAATGAGAACAGAATGTAGATTTATTAAAATGTGTGATATGATTTTAGAGTAATTTTATTATTTTTTTCACACATACATATACTTCCATTAAATATTTCAAAATAAAAATTTCCTTAATTCTCATTAACTTGGAAATTGAAATATGCAATCAAATAAAAAATAATTGCAATTTATGATTTTATTTATATAATAGAATTTCAAAGTATTCAGTGTTCTGTAGTTCAGTAATATTAACATACGTTACAAATATTTTTATCAAGTGAATTACTGAAGGAGGTAAATAATGGCAAGTTCCATGTGTACATGCTTAGTCATGTCTGACTATTTGCAACCCCATGGACTGTAGCCTGCCAGGTTCCTCTGCCCATGGGATTCTCTGAGCAAGAATACTGGATTGAGTTGCTACTTTCTCCTCCAGGGGGTCTTCCTGATCCCAGGATCAAACCCATATCTCCTGAGTCTCTGCACTGGCACACAAATTATTTACCACTGAGCCACCGGAGAAGCCCTGGATGTAAATATCAACAAACAAGAGCAATTACAAGAACACTGTTTCTTTCTATAGTTTATGGAGAGCAGCAGTACATACAAATCAGATTTTCCTTCTGTACCCGCCAATTATTTTTGAACATCTATTTCCAAAACTGTTATTATATTTACAGGTTTCTTCCTTTCTTGTGAACTAGATAGCCTCATTTTTTTATATCTCTTTTGAGCATACACTTGGTGTAGAATCACATTTAGGGTTTTTTTTAAACAAACTTTTTTTGTGTGGGGGCACACCTCGCTGCATGTGGGACCCTAGTTCCCCAACCAAGGATTAAACCTGTGCCCACTGCATTAGAACACAGAGTTTACTCACTGGGCCACTGAAGAAGCCCCTACATTTATGTTTAAGATATTAAAAATGATTTTAATGAAAGCTATTATTCTTTAATATATTACAGTATGTCAAGTTCATCTGTCTTCCCTTTATTACATTGTTCTCCCACTATTCTAACCCTTGTGAAATATCTTCCATAATATCAATACAAGAATTATCTTGCCCACTCAAATATGCTTAAGAATCACTGGATTCCTAACTAGCTTCATTTTTATTGTCTAATCACTAATAAATTTTTGTGTCATTTGTTTTAGTTTGTCTCTGAACTATCACTAGATTTTGGTGATTAGTCCAACTAAAGTCTTCTTTTTCTGTAATGAGCAATTCTGGAAGATTTAGTGGAACATATACATCTTCTAAAGCCTTAATCTTGACACAAGATTTTGAATTTTGATTTTATGTTTCTCTTAGTGGAAAATCAGTAAAGTATAGGAAGCATGCTTTGATTCCAATAATATTTGTTTGGATCATAACATAATCACTTGTTGCTAGGTGATTTGTTGCCAAGGACTGGCTTCTCTGGCCACTTTTAATTTTTTTACCATTAAAAGACTTATGATAATTATTGAGGTAACAAAAGTAAAATGTAGCATAACACCTAGGCCATAGTAAGTGCTCAGTAAGTGTTAATCATTCACCAGATCATTTCAGCTCCTAATTAAAGAGCTAAAAGTCAAGTACTGTGGACATGCTGGGTACAGTAATCTGCACTGAAAAACAAGTCAGAGCAACAAATACAATTCTCAGTCACAATAGTAAGCAAGGAAGCAAGGTCCACAAACAGTTCAAAACTGTGTGCAAACCTTCAAAGGTATGCTGAAGAGCTCTGGAAATGTGGCAGTGACCCGTGCAAACATAGAGAAGCAGGCAGCTTTGCCAAAATAAAAGGAAAAAAAAAAACCCTAAAGAAACAATAAACTCCAAAATATAAAACAACATTTTTACATAATAAGCTCTTTAGACCTATAAGAAAATATGAAGTATAATCTGTAAATTAGATCAACTTACATCAAAAGACTCTGATGCTTGGAAAGATTGAGGGCAGAAGGAGAACTGGGCAACAGAAGATGAGATGATTTAATGGCATCATTGACTCAATGGACATGAGTTTGAACAAACTCTGGGAGATAGTAAAGCACAAGGAACGCTGGCATGTTGTAGTCCGTTGGGTCACAAAAAGTCAAATACAATTGAGCAACAACTTCAAATAATTGAACTCAACAGTATTATAAAACTCTTACAATATAAAAGACACCATTAAATAATAAATCTGGAAACTGATTCAATATCAAAAAAATCCTTATATAAGCCACACTGAATTTATCACCTGTTACTCTCTTCCAAGAAATTTAGGTTTTGTTTTTCATTTTGCCTTTCTTGTTATATGTCATATATTTGTTTATCTTTGATTGCTTTTGCTTAAGTTGTTGTTTGCTTTGCCTTTCCTCATCATTTTTGTTGGAAGAGATCCAGTTATCCTTTAAATTCCAACTCAAATATTTCTTTCCACAACTGGAAATCTCATAACGTTCTGGACAGAATAAATTTCTTAGTCCATTGTATCCTTCCTGAACTTCTCACATATCTCACCTTGCTATGACAGGTCCCCAATAAGGTAGAGTGTCTTCTAAAACATACAGAGTCTTTTAAGAGCAATGAAAAGCTTACCACTTCTCACCCTCAGTACCCCAATACAGGGTGCTGAATAAGGCCTAATCATAGAAGACACAATATAACATGCCCAGGATGGTGAATAATGCTCTTTTTCAGTAATTGTTTTCTACTTTGTAGTTAATGATGGAGTGAAACAAAGGGTTTCAGTTGTATTTAACTTAAATATAAACACTACAATATCTTCATCTAAAGTGTACCTTCTCTCCTCTTTCCCTTTTTCATTATCTTTTCCTTCTTCACTTTCCTCCATATTTTCCACTTTTTTTCTATCATGTAAAAATTATGATAGGCTTTTATGTAACCACATGGTGGCAGAAAGAACAGTTTATAACCCAAGATAGACTGGTTTTTATTGTATTTGTAAGAACAGAATGAATGTTCAAACTATGAAGCTCTGATGTCCCTCTGTTTCTGTAGACATCCGCAAATGGACCAAATGCATGGAAAACAAAGAATTTGAAAGCAGGAGGCAACAAAAAAGAGCACCTAAGTGTGTGTGTGTGTGTGTTTCTGTAGTTATGTTTTGGTATGTAATAGAAAGATCCCCTAGAGTAAGAAATGGCAACCCACTCCAGTATTCTTGGCTGGAAAATTCCATGGACAGAGGAGCTTGGCAGGCTAGAGTCGATGGGGTCACAAAAATTCAGACACTACTGAGCGACTAAACACATGCACACACAGACACACTCACTTGTGATAGGAACACAGAAGTGAGAAAATACAAAGCAAGTACTATTGGTGATAAAAAGGAAATATAGAAGTGATTACTTCACATTGAAATTAATGCCAAATTAAAATATATGTGTAATATATTTTGCTTTAGTTTCTTAATGTGTGGAAAAATAACAGAGCTTAATATTTATAGAAATATTTATTCTTATTTTTACTCTAAGTAATTTTCTAAATCTTTGTTTTCAATATTTCTTTCACGTCTTCCACTATCTTATGATGGTGTTATTACTGATCTCATTTTACAAATTATTAAACTATGCCACCAAGAGGTAAGAGAACACAGTAAGATGTCTATTTTGTCAAAAAATTTGTTGAATAAATGTAGCACATATGTGATATTCTCAGTCATGTGCTGTACTGTAATAAATAACAAATTTTTTGTGACCAAATATATTCCAAAAAAAGCAATAGGTTATTGTTCAGTCTTTATATTTTCTTTAAAGAGCATTATTTACTTACATTTTTTTTTCATTTGATATGTCAAGTTCTGAAACAATATACTTTAAACATTCATAGAAACTGGTTCGGATTCAAAGGTAATAGAAGCAACAAAAGGACTTATAATGTGCCTAATGTGTACAGGTAAAGTGACAGTTATCTTTACCTGTCTTTTTTATTCTCATAAATCCATACTTTATGGGTAATATTAACCTAATTATTAGGCAAGGAGTCTGAAACCTAGAGATGTTGAATAACATATCCAAAACCAAACTTCTGATTAATGAACCATTCTGTAACTATGCCAATGTCTATGTAACTCCAAACACTTTTTACAGTTGTCAATATCACTCCATGATAAAACTTATTTACGTTTTAATTTTCAGCTCAAGTGAAATTGATGCCAAAGATCATGCTGTAAAGCACCACATATGAAGCCAGAATTCATTGAACACAAAAATAGAGATGCTATGGTCCACCCTAAAGGATACCACAAATCTAATAGAAGAGATAGGAAAGATGAAACATGTGCACACATAAACAGTTCTGTAAGGTCAAAGTAACAAAAGCTTTAATAATTACATAGATATAGTGATAGTTATATTTTCATTCTCACTCAGATCATTGAATTATAAATGCTGGGAAGAATGATACACAACAAATTGTGTTTGTGTGTGTGTATATATATATATATATATATATATACACACACACACACACATGAAAGAATTTATACATATATAAATTCTTTCTTTCACCCTTTATGTATCTCTCAATTCTTTCTTCCTCAATAGATTTACTTAACCTATGAATCTCTGTGCTTTAAAAAATACTGCTTTATGAAGTTATAAATACATTTTAAGAAGAAGGCTAAAAGTTGGAGCAGAAGTAGCATTCTAACTTTACAGATATCATGTTGACACAAACCTCAAATGTGCATAATTTATATATAGTTACTGAGATCCCAGAATCATAGAGTTATTTTACAGTTGGAGAACAGTGGTTATATTGAAGACTGAAAACAAACAAAGCAAAACAATAACAAATGCAATTAGATTATATATAAGAAAAAAAGATCCTATAGTTATATGAATTATTTTTCTCTAATTTGGTGAATTTACTTTGCATTAGGAAGGTTAAATAGAACATTGAAATATATGGATATGAAAAAAAGTAATCAATTAATAGAAGTAAAAGTAGGAGGAAAGCAAAGAAGCAGGAGAAGTAGAAGTAGAAGTGGAATGGGTACAGAAAGGTGAAGAAAGGAAAAACAAAAATCAGAGTGAAAGAAACAAATACATTAATTCATTTTGGACATTTTATATCAATCTGAACAAAGATGCTAGATAGCCAAGAAGGAGAAAAGGGAATATATAGAAGCAATTTTACTGGTACAAAGTCAAGTTAATGGTTAATATAAATAAAATGATTACTACTTGTTTCCACAGATTATAATTCTTTGGAAAATACAATAAAATGTCTTAATCATATCTTTAACTTAAAAATAAAATTATGCTATTTACTGACTGTCATATAAAATTATGAATACATTTTCTATATATTTAGTATTAATATTTTTGTATCCCTACCAAGATCATGATCTATGAGAGAGATATAGAGTTGTAATTAATATTTTTTCTTACACATCAGTGGTAAGCAGGAGTTGAATTATGCTGACATCAGTCCATGAAAAAGCAATTCCTAAGGATGGCATATCATCATGCTATTATAATATATTAGTTTATGTACAATTAAAAAACAAACCATATTTTTTGAAAATTCTACAATAGCCCATTGAGGAAATAAAATTTAGTGACAAACATTGTGTAGGTTGTTTGGTGTTTTATGGTTTCTCTCATCTTTAATGTGTGCCAAATTTTACAACAGATACATTTTTAAGAGTTTATTTTATATTCAAATATAAGAATTCATTTTATGTTGAATTTTGAGTTTATTTTGAATAAATTATTAATACCACAAAATGATCAAAATCTTATTAGACCATTATTGTCTTACAGAATAGCCTAACGTTATTTGCTAATACCAGTATTTCTAGCTAAGATATTAGACATGCATCTTTTTTCTCTCTCCTTCACATCTGTTAAATTAATGTGTGGCCAAGACAAAATTTAGGCATAGTTTTTTTTTTTTTTTAGAATAAATGTTCCTAATATTAATAATATATTGTCTTCTACTCTCCATGTATTATGCAATAGACATAACTGTTTATCTATTGCCACATCAGTCAATGCCATTTAATCTTGATAATTGGAGAAAAAAAAAATAGTAGAAGCTACTGCATAACTGAAGCTCTGTTAGCCAAACAGAGCCACAGTCTACAGGTATACTTTTCAATAGTTGTGTCACTGGTTACAGATCTAGTTCATCCAGAGAAACTGCTCACTAAACAAGCATCCAAAATTTGCTCAAAATCTCTTTATTTGTACCTAGCTACTCTTTTCCTTGGGCTAGTTTTATTAGTATTTCCATAATATTACACAGGAGCAATTTGGGAATATCTTTGATTTTTGGCGATGTTTTGTATTTTTTTAAAGCTTTGATTCACTTTTGATGAGTCTTTCTATGCTGGTACCTCAGTCTGACTAGGTTGACATGTCGTGTTCAAATATTGTAGAGCACAGTGCCCTACTCTATTCTGGCCAATTTTGTTTCTCCAGCACCCTTCAATATATGATACTGTATTTATTACTGAGAGATGCAGCAAGAGAAGAATTCTCAATGCCAGAAATTAAAGGTAAAAAGTAAACAATTCAGGGAAGAATCTTACATTAAGTTCAAGACTAATCATGATTCCAGATAGCCTAAAATAACATACATACATATATAAATACATACATACATACATATATATATATATAAAAAATATTGAGCATGTGTGGAATTGTTTCAGGGACCTCAAATTAATTAATTACATACTTAATAGAATTATTCTGATGAGAGAAGTGGCAATTTAGACATCAATTTTAAAAAGTAAATAAATGTGAAGATGGAAAAGAAAACTGTTGTCTTTGATTTAAACATACAAGTGGCAAGTCATAAGCTTACAAATTAAAAACTTAGCAGTTTATGATTTTGAGTTTAACACTTAAATCACAGCCCAGCAACTAATTAATCAGTAAAACATCCCAATATAATTGGAGACTATTGCAATAGACATAACTGTTTATCTATTGCCACATCAGTCAATGCCATTTAATCTTGATAATTGGAGAAAAAAAAAATAGTAGAAGCTACTGCATAACTGAAGCTCTGTTAGCCAAACAGAGCCACAGTCTACAGGTATACTTTTCAATAGTTGTGTCACTGGTTACAGATCTAGTTCATCCAGAGAAACTGCTCACTAAACAAGCATCCAAAATTTGCTCAAAATCTCTTTATTTGTACCTAGCTACTCTTTTCCTTGGGCTAGTTTTATTAGTATTTCCATAATATTACACAGGAGCAATTTGGGAATATCTTTGATTTTTGGCGATGTTTTGTATTTTTTTAAAGCTTTGATTCACTTTTGATGAGTCTTTCTATGCTGGTACCTCAGTCTGACTAGGTTGACATGTCGTGTTCAAATATTGTAGAGCACAGTGCCCTACTCTATTCTGGCCAATTTTGTTTCTCCAGCACCCTTCAATATATGATACTGTATTTATTACTGAGAGATGCAGCAAGAGAAGAATTCTCAATGCCAGAAATTAAAGGTAAAAAGTAAACAATTCAGGGAAGAATCTTACATTAAGTTCAAGACTAATCATGATTCCAGATAGCCTAAAATAACATACATACATATATAAATACATACATACATACATATATATATATAAAAAAAATATTGAGCATGTGTGGAATTGTTTCAGGGACCTCAAATTAATTAATTACATACTTAATAGAATTATTCTGATGAGAGAAGTGGCAATTTAGACATCAATTTTAAAAAGTAAATAAATGTGAAGATGGAAAAGAAAACTGTTGTCTTTGATTTAAACATACAAGTGGCAAGTCATAAGCTTACAAATTAAAAACTTAGCAGTTTATGATTTTGAGTTTAACACTTAAATCACAGCCCAGCAACTAATTAATCAGTAAAACATCCCAATATAATTGGAGACTATTGAGTAGGTTAGAGCTTACAGCTCTCTGGGCAGAAAAACTGGATTGAATATGGTTTTTCAATAATATTCCACCTAAAGTTATTTTTCAAAGCCTTTTAAATGATTTAAAAATGCTCACCATTTTAAAATATTTTATAGTAAATATATTTTTAAATAGTAAATATTAATTAAATAGGAACTGATTGAAATATGTGGCATTTCCAAAGCTTACACAAAATGTTTAGCTACTTTCTCAGTTTACTAAAAGTACTTTGATATCAATGTTTTTTTCACATTCAAGTTCAAAATGTAATTACAGATAACAATGCAAATATGTGTTCAAGAAAATACATACACAGCCTCTAAGGTTTTCCTTTTAATTTGAATTTGCATCTACAACTTTCCTTTCCTTTTACTTGTCATCTTTGGGATGTCTCTTCTTAGTGCTGTCATCCTCTATTCTCTCATTGAATCAGGTCAAATGAACCAAGGTTCCATCCATTTTTTTGGAGTATTTTAGTCATGAGACTATCTGAAAGGTTATCAATCTTTCCTTGACTCTGACTTTTTAACTGACATGCTTAATCAACAGTGCTGACTGTTTTGGGAATGGCAACTTCAAATTCTCTAAAGGAAAGACATCTCTCCATTCAATTCATCCCATGCTAACCCATGCTAAAGGAGTTAATATTGCCTATCACAGTGAATTCTTTAGGTTACTAAGCTCATAATTAAAAGTCTTCACTAATGACATGGTAATTGCTTTAATGGATTTCCAATGAAGTGTGAAGTTCCCTGCTGATATGTCAACAAAATATGAAGCATTGTGAGAAAATGATGTAAAGCTTCAAAGAATTTAGAGTTAGAGGAGACCTTGAAATTATCCAGGGTAACATTCTCATATCAGTAAAGAAAAAACCAGACCCAAAGAGGTGAAGTGTGTTGTTGAAGGTCATTACACTGAGTGGAAACTATAAATGTCCTAACTCTTAGCACAGGGATTTGTTTCCAACTCACTGCTTATTAATTTTGACCTGATATTTATTTATGTTTTCTATGTATCAAGAAAAACTTCCCTTTATATTTTTACATTTTACCAATGGAAATATGTTTACTCTGTCAATAAAAGTGTACATATGAGAGCACATTTTGTCTCATTAATTTTATCAGAAAGTAGAAAAGATGACTTTGGGGATGAAAATCTACAGATCTCAGAATTTTATGGTAGAGTACATCCAGAATAAACATCATTAGAAGTAAATGAATGAAGAGAGTTTTGAGGAAATCTTGGATCAATCTCATAATTAAAAATGTGGTATATGAAATTACTGGCTTTTTCTGGTGGCTCAGCAGTAAAGAATCCACTTGTAATGCAAGAGACCCAGGTTTTATCCCTGGGTAGGGAAGATCTCTGGAGAAGGAAATGGCAACCTACTCTAGTATTCTTACCAGAGAAATCCCATAACAGAGGAGCATGGTGGACTATAGTCCATGGAGTTGCAAGAGTCAAACATGATTTAGCAACTAAATCACCACCACCATATGAAATAACTAAATTTTGTTTATACTTGTGTAACATTAAAATGTTTAAAAATATTTCCAGTTATTATAGTCTTATAATTGTGTAAGGAGATAGAATACATATGAGAAATTTTCAGAGCATAAAACTGAGAGAACAGTTAAGCAACTTATGGTGAAAATTCAAAACCTGAATTCCTCACTCTAAGGGTAAGGCATGCAAAATAAATGGGCACAGAATTTTGCAGAAGCCATTTAATACCCAGTTTCAGTGCATAATCCTTAGTGAAGGAATAAGAAAGAATTTCTTCAGTGTGAAATCATATTACATTCCTTAGAAATCTAAACAAAGACTATAAGGGTTTGCTTTCATTTTGCTTTGGCTCAAGTTGCCAAAGAATACTGTCCATTTTGACTCAGAAATGCCCCCACAACATGGAGTTGGTTGAGAAGTCCTTATAAACCTTTTATAAATTCAAGTTACAGGTTGTATATTCATCTGCTTCAAAAATAAGCTAAAACATATAATCTCAAGTATTGAGAGATACTTGTCAGAAATAACAAGTAATTCCTACCAACTCTAGAAACTAAAAACCCTAGAGAATAAAAGCTGATAAACATGTTAGCTCTCTTAACCTAGTGTGAGTTTCATTTTAGACAAGGATAATATTCTTCTTACCTACCTTCATTTAAGAAGCATTTTAAGAATGATAATTATCATTTTACAAAGTTTTTCCACAAAGTAAGTCACCATTTAAATGCAAATACTCTTATTTTCACTGTGTCAGTACCTTAGCTCATGTATAGAGTAAGCAATGTTACTGCTTCCTCACTTATATCTAGCTTTAGATGTTGTCTCATGCTGTTAAGCTAACTGTTAGGCTGTTTCATTTTCCCACTTGATGAGGGAAAGTGATCTTAATTTTAATTGGATTGCTGTATTTCATTACTTTGTTAATTCGTCTCTTTATATTTCTTTTCTGATGGATTTCATGAGAAATCAGCTCCAAAATAGAGTCTATAATGGAGATTCTTCTATAATTTGACAAAATGTAAACGTTCACTTACAAGCTTAAAGACTCTGTTGAAATCCTTGAATGTTATTATGTATTATGTTTGATTGAATTATGCAATCTAATAAATTATACTTTCTCCAAAAAGCAAAAACCCCATGTCCTTCCTTTTTCCTCTATGTACATTCTTCCTTTTGGCCCTAAAACAATCAAGGCATCATGGCACATTCTGGCTAACTGTCTGTACTTGGTCTTATCTTAGTTCACCTTTCCTTAATTCTTTATCTTCATTGGAATTACCACTTTTGAAAGGTGAGTCTATTAAATGTGGATGAGGAAATAACCCACATAGCTCATTAGTTTCATAAAACAAATATGAAATAAAATGTAAATAAATAACCATGCCACATGGGTATATTTTATTACTAGGAGGTATCACTCAAATTCAGGGATGTAGACCTTCATCTTCCAAAACAATATAACCCTTCTCAAAGAGGGGCACATGGGCTTGTGACATTATGCATATACCTCATATGCAGAACAGCTGAAATAGAGCTCAGTCATTACCCTGAGCTTGGGTATTTCTGCTGGTTGATCCACTGGTGTATGAAGCCAGCAGTTAACAGTGGTCCAATCTATCCCTTTGCCAAACACACACACATACATGCATACATGAATGCACACACCCACACACACAGAGGCACACAAACACACATAGAGAAAGCTCCTCTATATGACCTCTGACATTTATTTGTAGAACAATGGCCTGCTCCTAAATTTTGTTTCAGCTTAGTCATAGCTGCCTGGATCTGCCAACAGATGATCAGAGCATGCTGGGTGATTCTGCTCCTTCCTTTCTGAACCATGAATGTTTTTGTAAGCCTAAATTTGATTCTTCTAGAATAATCAAAGCCCTTTTTAAAACCAATAAAGAATAAATCTCACCAATAACCATGACTTTCACGAACTGTGACAAATTTTCATAACTTTTCGCTGTTTTCCATAAACTTCTGCAAAAGCAATAGAATACTGAGATTCTAAAATATATTTTCATTTAACTTTTTTCCCTGATTAAAAACTCTAACACATACACTGAAAAACAGAAAGAGGGGATAAAAATGATAGTGATATAATGAGGAAATTACTACAATTATTTGGAGCCTATTTCTGCAGCCCAGGAATTTGAATAGGTTTTGTGTTCAGCTTTGCCAAAAGTAATGTGATGGAATTACTGTTGCATCAGATGTAAATCTAAGCTGGTAAAGCATTCAGGTATGTCTGTTCTCACTCTTGGCACTCTGAAAAGATAGCAATATGAAGGACAGGCTAGCCTGCTAGAGGATCAGAAGGCCAGCTGGCAACTGATTTGTAGTTAATTGCAGCTTCATGCATGAGCTCCACCATGATCAGCTAATCCAGCTTGGTTCATCAAAATACCCATCTAAGCCCAGTCCCATTTTCCAAGCCATAGAATAGTAAACTAAAGTTTCAGTTCAGTTCAGTTCAGTCGCTCAGTCATGTCTGACTCTTTGCGACCCCATGAATCGCAGCACGCCAGGCCTCCCTGTTCATCACCATCTCTCAGAGTTCACTCAGACTCATGTCCACTGAGTCTGTGATGGCATCCAGCCATCTCATCATCGGTCATCCCCTTCTCCTCCTGCCCCCAATCCCTCCCAGCATCAGTCTTTTCCAATGAGTCAACTCTTCGCATGAGGTGGCCAAAGTACTGGAGTTTCAGCTTTAGCATCATTCCTTCCAAAGAAATCCGAGGGTTGACCTCCTTCAGAATGGACTGGTTGGATCTCCTTGCAGTCCAAGGGACTCTCAAGAGTCTTCTCCAACACCACAGTTCAAAAGCATCGATTCTTCAGTGCTCAGCCTTCTTCACAGTCCAACTTTCACATCCATACATGACCACAGGAAAAACCATAGCCTTGACTAGACAGACCTTTGTTGGCAAAGTAATGTCTCTGCTTTTGAATATACTATCTAGGTTGGTCATGACCTTTCTTCCAAGGAGTAAGTGTCTTTTAATTTCATGGCTGCAGTCACCATCTGCAGTGATTTTGGAGCCCAGAAAAATAAAGTCTGACACTGTTTCCATTGTTTCCCCATCTATTTCCCATGAAGTGATGGGACAGAATGCCATGATCTTCATTTTCTGAATGTTGAGCTTTAAGCCAACTTTTTCTAAAGTTTAGTTGCTGTTTTATGGCACTAAATTTTGGGTGAATTGATGTACAGCAAAACATAATGCATAGAATAAGTTCTACATTCCTAAAACCAGTATAGTATAATTAGTCAGATTTCTCAAAGATTTATAATATAAGCAGAGCACAGGGTAAAATTGTTGCCTTCATCATGTCAAAACACCTAAGGGTAAGTGATAGGTACTTTCATAAACAACATTTAAAAAATAACAATAAAATGATTGAGAATGTGTTGGTTACATGTTGATGTGAATATCCCAGATTTCTGAGAGTTTAATCAATTTAAGTTCACGGAGTCATATCACTGAACAATGCTGTAAAACAAAGATTGTCACTATTGTATTAAAATTGCATAATTTTATAGTATAGAACATAATACAAAGTATAAGGTCTTTATACCAACATAAAACAGGAAGTCTAAAAAAAGTCAATTGAAAGTGTAGGGAGAAGTTGGATATGCAGACCATTATTACATAAAATGGAAATTACCTGAAGCAATAGTTTAACAACTCTGCTCATATCAATGATCTCATGGGATATTTAATAATGACAAGTGTTCAGATCTCAAGCTTTGTATTTCCTCAGAACAATGTTCTCTCCCTCTATCTAGTTCCTTAATGAGTAATATCCATAAGTACTTGAGTCTTTTGTAGTACCCAACTATCAATGGGCAAAGTTTTCCTACTAAAATGCAAGCCAGGCACAAATAACAATTCTCAGCACTGTTATAGTACTTAGTTTTCATTCACTTGACAGAAATTTTTAGAAAATGTGGCGCAAAGGAAAAGCCAAGTATAACATTTATAATCAACCTAAGAGGTAGAGGAGAAAAAGCAGTCCAAGTTGTCATTGAAAGATCTCTTGAATAAATAAAAGTGCACCAGGAAACTTTGTAAACGACCATCCATTCAGTTTATAAATTCAGAACAAAACTTTACTGAGAAAAGACTGCTGTTTCATTAAACAAATTATTGATCAACATAATTATATATAAATGTCAGTATTTTAAAGTTTTGGAATTCACTTCACTGTCTTAATAACAAATTAAAAGCTGATAAATTCACCTATTCCTGGATTTACAAGAGTGTGAAGGACACAAGCCGACTTACTATACAACTACAGTAATTGAGTCAGTATGATTTTAGTGAAAGAATAAACAGATGAATGCAATATAACAGGGAACCTCAAAACAGAGCCACATAATTTAACTAACTAATCTTTGACATAGAGTAAAGGCAAGGTAGATGAGCAACGATAGCCAATAGAACAAATGGCAGAGACCACAGGACACCTGCAGGCACACGCACACATGCACAAAAGGAATTTAAATACAAACCTTATCAAAATGGAGTAGAGACCTAAATCCAAAGTATAGAACTAGAAGATAACTAGAAGAAAACTTAGATGACTATGGATATAACAATGACTCTTTAGATATCACACCAAAATCATGATATGTGAAATAAGTAATGGAAAAGCTAGACTTAACGAAAATGAAAAGCTTCTGCTTTCCAAAAGACAATGTCACAAGAGGGATAGAACAATCCATAGACTCAAAGAAAATAACTATGAAAGACATATCTGATAAAGGACTGTTACCCAAGATATGCAAAGAACTCTTAACATTCAACATTAAGAAAACAAGCAAGCCAATTAAGGGAAAAAAGTCAAAGACATCTCTTTAAAGAAGATATTCAGATAGCAAATAAGCATGTGAAAAGATGCATCATAAGTCATCAGGGAAGTGCAAAATTAAAACAACGAGATTCCACTACACACCTATTAAATGGGGAAAATCTAAAACCTTGATAAAAAAAAAAAAAATCCTGGTGAGGATGGAGAGCTATAGGAACTCTCATACATTGCTAGTAGGAATATACAATGATGCAATTACTTGGAAAATTTTGGCTATTTCATGTTTTTAATTTTATTTGTTTATTGGCTGCATCAGCTCTTAGTTTTGGCATGTAGAATCTTTAGTTTCATCATGTAAACTATTACTTTTTGGCATGTGGAATCTAGTTTCCTGATAAGGATCAAACCTAGACCCCTTGCATTGGGAGTACAGAGTCTTAGCCACTGGATCCCCAGGGAAGTAGAGGTTTGGCTATTTCTTACAAAACTAATCATATGCTTACCTTAAAACCTAGTATTCATATTCCTTGGTAGTTGTCTCCATATTTAAAACTTTATGTCTACACAAAACCTGCACATGAATGTTTATAGCAGTTTTATGCATAATTGTCAAAACTTGAAAGCAACTCAAATGTCCTTTAGTAGATAAATGGATAAAGAAAATGTGATCTATCTAGACAATAGAATGTTATTTAGAGCTAAAAAGAAATGAGATGTTAAGCCATGAAAAGACATGAACAAAATTTAAATCCATATTACTAAGTGAAAGAAGTCAATCTGTAAAGGCTACATATTATAAAATTCCAGCAATATGATATTCTATAAAAGACAAAGCAATGGAGAGAATGAAAAGATAAGTGGTTGCCAAAAGTTGTATGTCCAAGGAAAATGAATAGACAGGGCACAGGGGATTTTTATGGCAGTAAAAAATGCTGCATGATACTATAATAATGTATACATATCATTATAAATTTTTCCAAACCCATAAAATATACAACACTGAGAGTGAGCAGTAATATAAACTATGGACTTTGGATGACTTTGAAGTGTCAGTGTAGGTTCATCAATTGTCAGAAATGCACCACTCTTGTGAGGATGTTGATAAGTGTGGAGGCTATGCATGTGAGGGCAGAAGACATACAGGAAACATCTGCTCAATTTTGCTGTGAATCTTATGTTATTCTAAAACAAAAACCAAACAACAACAACAACAACAAAAACAAAATCTGTTTCTGTTTGTTGTTCTATGGTTCCTATTTTAGGCTTATTCCAAAGCAGGAGTGGCCTTATTTTCTGGCCTAAGCTTAATCTTGTTTATTTTTTAAAAGCAATGAGGTTAACAATTTCTTAGAAAAGTATGCAACCTGAAGTTATCTTTTCACTTCATGTCAAAACAAATATTAAAACAAACAAACCAAAAAACCAGTCCCTTTTGTTTCAAGTTTTTCTGGTTTTATGGCATTTCTTCCTCCCTTCTTTTTCCTATATTCCCATATTCCCTATCTTCTTTCCTTTATCCCTCCCTCCTTTCCTCCCTCCTTTCGGAAGGAAAGGAGGGTCCTTGCACTCAAGAAGGTCTACATGTATGCTCGATTGCTCAGTTGTATCATGACCCCATGGACTGTAGCCTGCCAGGCCCCTCTGTCCATGGGGTTTTCCAGGCAAGAATACTGGAGTGAGTTGCAGTTTTCTTCTCCAATGGATCTTCCCAACCCATGGATCAAACTCGCGTCTCCTGAGACTCCTGCATTGGCCTGCTGATTTCTTACCACTGAGCCACCTGGGAAGCCCCAAGAAGGTCTAATATATATACTAAAAAATTGAAGGAAAATATTGGTGGAGTTTTCAAACTCTGATAACTTATCTTATTGATAGTACTTTGGTGCACAGTCATTTGCTTCTTTTAATAGAATTATGAACAAAAAGTGAACATGCCATGAAGAGCCACCCAAGACAGAATGGTCATGGTGGAGAGTTCTGAAAAAATGTGATTCACCGGAGAAAGTAGTGGCAAACCACTTCAGTATTCTTGCCTTGAGAACCCCATGAACAGTATGAAAAGGCAAATAGTTAGGATGCTGAAAGATGAGCTCCCCAAGCTTGTAGGTGCCCAGTATGCTACTGGAGCTCAATGGAAAAATAATTCCACAAAAATGAAGAGACAGAGTCAAAGCCAAAACAAAACACCCGGTTGTGGATGTGACTGGCGATAGAAGCAAAGTCTGAAGCTGCAAAGAGCAACTTGTGTAGGAACCTAGAACACTAGGTCCATGAATCAAGGCAAATTGGAAGTGGCAAGAGTGAAAATTGACACTTTGGGAATCAATGAACTAAAATGGACTGGAATGGGTGAATTTAACTCAGATGACCATTATACCTACTACTGTGTGCAAGAATCCCTTAGAAGAAATGTAGTAGCCATCACAGTCAAAAAAACATTCTGAAATGCAGTAATTAGATGCAATCTCAAAAACGACAGAATGATCTCTGTTCATTTCCAAGGCAAACCATTCAATATCACATTAATCCAAGTCTATGCCCCAACCAGTAATGCTGAAGAAGCTGAAGTTAAGTGGTTCTATGAAGACATACAAGACCTTCTACTCATAAAAGATGTCCTTTTTATTTTATGGGACTGGAATGCAAAAGTAGGAAGTCAAGAAATACCTGGAGTAACAGGTAAATTTGGCCTTGAGTACAGAATGAAGGAGGGCAAAGGTTAACAGAGTTTTACCAAGAGAATGCACTGGTCATAGCAAATACCTTCTTCCAACAACAGAAGACAAGACTACACATGGACATTACCAGATAGCCAATACTGATGCCAAATTGATTATATTATTTCTAGCCAAAGATGAAAAAGCTCTATACAGTAGGCAAAAATAAAAAAATTTAAAAATGGAGCTCACTGTGGCTCCAAATCAGACTTAAATAGAAGAAAGTAGTCATTCAGGCATGACCTAAATAAAATCCCTTATGATTATACAGTGGAAGTGACAAATAA
Source organism: Oreotragus oreotragus (assembly GCA_006410675.1). Taxonomy (NCBI): domain Eukaryota; kingdom Metazoa; phylum Chordata; class Mammalia; order Artiodactyla; family Bovidae; genus Oreotragus; species Oreotragus oreotragus. The sequence goes on from SJYX01017056.1 coordinate 144,143, forward strand.
ATTCAAGGAATTAGATCTGATAGAGTGCCTGATGAACTATAAACTAGGTTTGTGACATTGTACAGGAGACAGGAATCAAGACCATCCCCAAGAAAAAATAATGCAAAAAAGTGAAATGGCTGGCTGAGGGGCCTTACAAATAGCTGTAAAAAGAGGAGAAGTGAAAAGCAAAGGAGAAAAGGAAAGATATACCCATTTGAAGGCAGAGTTCCAAAGAATAGCAAGAAGAGATAGGAAAGGCTTTCTCACTGATCAGTGCAAAGAAATAGAGGAAAACAATAGGATGGGAAATACTAGAAATATCTTCAGGAAAATTAAAGATACCATTTCATGCAAAGATGAGCACAATAAAGGACAGAAATGGTATAGACCTAACAGAAGCAGAAGAATTAAGAAGACGTGGCAAGAATACACCAGAGAACTATACAAAAAAGATCTTCATGACCCAGATGTATGATCAATCATCTAGAGCCAGACATCCTGGAATCTGAAGTCAAGTGGGCCTTAGAAAGCATCACTACAAACAAACCTATTGGAGGTGAAGGAATTCCAGCTGAGCTATTTCAGATCTTAAAGATGATGGTTTTAAAGTGCTGCACTCAATATGCCAGCAAATTTGGAAAACTCAGCAGTGGCCACAGGACTTGAAAAAGTCAGTATTCATTCCAATCCCAAAGAAAGGCAATGCCAAAGAAAGGTCAAACTACGCACAGTTGCACTCATTTCACACACTAGTAAAGTAGTGCTCAAAATTCTCCAAGCCAGACTTCAACAGTATGCAAACCATAAAATTCCAGAATTCAGGCTGGTTTTAGAAAAGGCAGAGGAACCAGAGATCAAATTGCCCACATCTGTTGGATTATTAAAAAAGCAGGAGAGTTTCAGAAAAATATCTATTTCTGCTTTATTGGCCATGCCAAAACCTTTGACTGTGTGGATCACAATAGGATGTCGAAAATTCTTAAAGAAACGGGAATACCAGACAACCTGACCTGCCTCTTGAGAAATCTGTGTGCAAGTCAGGAAAAAACAGTTAGAACTGGACATGGAACAACAGACTGATTCTAAATAGGAAAAGGAGTATGTCAAGGCTGTACATTGCCACCCTGCTTATTTAACTTCTATGTAGCATGCATCATTTGAAATGCTGGGCTGGATGAAGCACAAGCTGGAATCAAGTTTGCCAGGAGAAATATCAGTAACCTCAGATGTGCAGATGACACCACCCTTATGGCAGAAAGTGAAGAGGAACTAAAAAGGCTCTTGATGAAAGTGAAAGAAGAAAGTGATAAAGCTGGCTTAAAGCTCAACATTCAGAAAATGAAGATCATGGCATCTGGTCCCATCACTTCATTGCAAATAGATGGGGAAACAGTGGAAACAGTGTCAGACTTTATTTTTCTGGGCTCCAAAATCACTGCAGGTGGTGACTGCAGCCATGAAATTAAAAGACACTTACTCCTTGGAAGGAAAGTTACGGCCACACTAGACAGCACATTGAAAAGCAGAGACATTACTTTGCCAACAAAGGTCTGTCTAGTCAAGGCTATCGTTTTTCCAGCAGTCATGTATGGATGTGAGATTTGGACCATAAAAAAGTTGAATGCTGAAGAATTGATGCTTTTGAACTGTGGTGTTGGAGAAGATTCTTGAGAGTCCCTTGGACTTCAACGAAATAGAACTAATCCATTCTAAAGGAGGTCGGTCCTGATTATTCATTGGGAAGACTGCTGTTGAGGCTGAAACTCCAATAATTTGGCCTCCTGATGTGAAGAACTGACTCATTTGAAAAGACCCTGATGGGAGAAGAAGGGGATGACAGAAGATAAGGTGATTGAATGGCATCACTGACTCAATAGATATGAGTTTGAATTAACTCCAGGCATTGGTGATGGAGAGGGAGGCATTGTGCTCTGCAGTCCATGGGGTTGCAAAGAGTCAGACAGTAGTTAGCAACTGAACTGAACTGAATGAAGTGAAGCTGAATTAAAGAGGTATAGATAATTGAAAAGCATCATTCTGTTTGTTGCAATATCTGAAATATATTGCTTTATGACATGATCAATTTTTTTTTTTACTTTTCCTCTTAAAAAGAGAAAAAAAATATATATATATATGCTTCCCCAAGATATTTTTTGGGGGGCTTGGTGTTTTGGCCTAATAAAAGGGGTATATGAGAATATTCAGAAAGGGCAGCATTCTCTTCTGTAACTTTTCCATCAGAAAGATGGTTTCAAGTCAAAATATAATTATCTGAGCTCGTTCATTGGATCTGCCGTGAGTTCTGCTCAGTAACACAGAGACAAACATTTAATTGTCTAGTACCATCTCTTGTAATTCCACCAGGTTTTAAACAGGGAAGAAGAGATTCAAATTCAGCTCAAAAAATAATAATGGTGAGGTAGAAAAATATTAAGTAGTCAGTGTAGTGTTAAAGCCTCAGTTTCTTCTTTTAAAACTTCAATTCTAATTTCTACTTATTCATTCATATAAATTTCTTTCTCCAGTAACCCATAATCATACTCATTGTTGCAGTTTTCTTGACATTCAGAGGAATGCTTCCCTGGCTTGGAGGTCATAGAACACTCAAACCCCTGACAGGACAATCAATAACTGATGTCCAACTTATCAAGAAAAAAAATACTAGTAAACCATCAATATTAAGACATACATCTCATCCTTAAATAATGGCCTGAAGTCATGAGAAAAGGTCAGGGGATGGACTCAATGTCTTAGGAAAACTCATGGACTGAGAGATCAAAAAAGGCCATAAAATTGAGAAATTATGCATGATGACTTTTAAACTGATTGATCAGGGATTGCACATGTCGGGACCCTTGTGTGTGTCTGTTAGTCGACTAAACCTTAAGGTTTTATAGACTTATTTCCTTTGTGTTACATGCCTTATCTTTTTCCTGGTGAAAGTAAAGTGAAATTGTTAGTCACTCAGTGACCCCGTGGACTGTAGCCCACCAGGCTCCTCTGTCCATGCGATTCTCCAGGCAAGAATACTGGAGTGGTAAAAAAAAAAAAAAGCTGGTCACTTGCATGAAATCTCATTCTTGAAAGGCTTATTCTTGTTGAGACCAAGAAGTTTAGAAGAATATTTGAACAGTCATGTGGCCCAACCCTGAGGAATTGCTCAATGTATCAGGAGATAAGAAAAGGTCAAAGAGGTGAAACTTTCCACTGGAGAATGTTAGAGGTTTTCTCTTGAAAGACTGTGAGGCAAAGTTTCTAAAGACTTGGAAAGTGAGTGGGTGGTAAGATACCCAAGAAGACAAAGGTCAGGATTGTGTAACAAACTGAGAATTCAGTTGTTGCCAAAGAGTAAGACTGGGGATCCCCTTTTATTCTGCAAAATAATGAAAGTGTCTGCACTATCAATGTTTCTAAGCATTGTTTCTAATAAATACTTTTGTGATGACCTTGACCTTTCTGTAAAACCTCATATTAATAATATGTATTCAACTTAACCTGGACCATAAAATCTCATGAAAGTTGTTGGTACAAAAAGTGAGCAATAAGCTAATAACTATAATTTTCAGGAAATTGTTGATGGTAAAGAAGGAAATAAAAAACCTTTGCCTCTTTTTATCAATGTAACTCAGCATAATCCAGTGTCATTAAGAATGTCAGAGGAACTGACAGTCTGTAGATGCTCATAAAATCAACCACTTCAGTTCAGTTCAGTCACTCAGTCATGTCCTACTCTTTGCAATCCTGTGAACCGGAGCACACCAGACCTTCCTGTCCATCACCAACTCCCGGATTCCACCCAAACCCATATCCAGAGTTGATGATGCCATCCAACCATCTTATCCTGTCATCCCCTTCTCCTCCTGCCCTCAATCTTTTCCAGCATAAGAGTCTTTTCCAATGAGTCAGCTCTTTGCATCAGGTATCCAAAATATTGAAGTTTCCGCTTCCACATCAGTCCTTCCAATGAACACCCAGGACTGATCTCCTCTAGGATGGACTGGTTGGATCTCCTTGCAGTCCAAGTGACTCTCAAGAATCCTCTCCAATACCACAGTTCAAAAGCATCAATTCTTCTGCGCTCAGCTTTTTTTATAGTCCAACTCCCACATCCATACATGACCACTGGAGAAACCATAGCCTTGACTAGATGGACCTTTGTTGGCAAAGTAATGTCTCTGCTTTTGAATATGCTACCTAGGTTGGTCATAACTTTCCTTCCAAGGAGTAAGCATCTTTTAGTTTCATGGCTGCAATCACCACCTTAAGAGTCTGTAGATAGACTGATAGGCACATTCTTATCTATTTCAAAATTAATAATGAATAAGAAAAGTGACTGACTTTGTACAACCAGATTAGAATAATCATCAATCATATTTTTAGGGAAATAGACACTATTCTTCTCTACCCAGTTGTCCTGGCCTCTCTCCCACCAACAAATCCATCCTCAATTGGAAACATTGGAAAGCAATAAGATCAATTTTATTTTTTTAGCTCTAGAAAAACAACTCTTGCCTATAGGTATAAGAAATGTAAAATTATTATAAACATTCTACAATTTACTTTTTAACACTATGTATTTTAGCAACAATTTTCAACAATGAAGGGAACAAAGGCTCAGCACGGCATGGGGTACTGTGATCAGGGGTCATTTTTTCTTCAGCACTGAGATGAGTTGGAGGGGCAGAGAAATTGGTTCCATGGGGCCTGGAATCAAGCCAAGGGCCAGAGCTTTGTAATCCCAGTTAAATATTTTTCTTGTCATCCAATAAGCAATGATAAGCCATTGTAGGGTTTAGTTTCAAACAGAAAAGTCTCATAATGAGTTTTCCATTAAAAAGGACATTTCTGGGAGGGAGTTTCAGAGGGAAGTGACACATGTATTCCTATGGCTGATTCACATTGATGTTTGATAGTGAAAGGAAAGTCGCTCAGTCCTGTCTGACTCTTTTTGACCCCTTGGACTGTCCATAGCATTCTCCAGGCCAGAATACTGGAGTGGGTAGCTTTTCCCTTCTCCAGGGGATCTTCCTGACTCAGGGATGGAACCAGGGTCTCCTGCATTACAGGCAGATTCTTTACCAGCTGAGCTATCAGGGAATTTTGATAGAAACCAACACAATACTGAAAAGAATGTATCCGTCAATTAAAAAAAAACAAATTAATTATTTAAACAGGACATTTCTGTGTACAATGGAGTGAGTGATTTGAAGGGGACCAGGGCTGGATTTAAGAAGACCAGTTAGGAAGTAGTAATATGGTTAAGAAGTAATACTGGCTTCTGAGGTTGGTTTTAATGGAAAATAAGATAAATATAAGAGATAGTTAGGGATTAAAAACTGTTGTTCTTGTAATATGATGATGAAGGTTAATGTAATACATTCAGGATAAATCCTAATGTTTACTTTAACGTGGAGTGTTTTCTTATCTGAGGTCAGGAACTCAGAATACCTTCAGAAAAAACAGTATGAATTTCGTACAGACTTGCTGAGTTTGAGGCATTTTAACTTTAAGTACAGAAGGTAGGGTGGAGGTTGAATGTATGGATGTGGAGATGAGAAATTTGGATTGAAGTGAGGAAAACATTGAGAAATGTATATATATACTCAGAGACCTACCTGTGAAATGAAAGTGTCTCATTTCTTAACTGAGTTTGCATAAATTTAATTATTAATGAAACTGATTTTACAAAATGTTTGCCTATCTTTAATGATAACTGCCTCTCTATATCTGTTATTTTTATTGAGTATAATTTTGTTGATATGCAACAGAATAGAGCAACAATGTTTAACATTAGATGCTAATTTTCTAAATTAACATAAATGAATGAATAAATTATTTTTTATAACTAAGACTTTGTATTTTATAACTGAGTATGTATTTATAATGTTTCTCATATTTATTTTTAAAACTTTTTTAAAAAATTAAATTTGTTCATTTTTTTAATTGAAGGATAATTACTTTACAAAACCAGATGTATTGGTTTCTGTCAAACACCAACATGAATCAAACATAGGTATACATATGCACCTCTCTTTCAACTTTCCTCCTGTCTCTCTCTCATCCCTCCCTAGGTTGTTACAGAGCCCTGGTTTGAGTTTCCTGAGTCATTCAGCAAATTGAAATTTATTTGTACCATGAATGTTGGCTGTTTGATGTAAATGTTTGTAAAAATCTCTGGGATTAGCACTTTCACTCAATTTGCTTTCTTAAGTGGTTTTGTTCTATACACGTTTTTATTTGAAATCTTTATATCAATTAATTTTAGTGTTTTGGATTCCAAATGTATCAATAATTACTTCAAAAATTTCAGATTAAGGAAAATAATTTATGCATAACATTATGTAAAAATGTTATTTTCTCTTTAATATTGAGATTAAATACATCTACTCATTGCTTCTGAAACTATTTTTGTGTGAGTATGTATATGTTTTGTTTCTTAAAGATCCAACTCATACTTTTATTTATTGTACAATTTTTATTCTTAGGTTCTTCCCCTAGTTTACATATTTTATGCATTTATCTTCATTTTTCTATCTCATACTTAGTAAGTTAAGACATTTACTAATACTGTAATGCTTTCAATATTAATTCTGTTAACCTTGACTTAATAATTCCATTCTTAAAGCTATAGAGTTCATTTGAGTAGAGCTTTGGCTATGCATCATGGACTTTTATATGCAATATTTTAACTTTCATTAATGTCTAATAAACTATGGAAAATTCTTCAAGAGATGGGACTACCATACCATCTGACCTGCCTCGTGAGAAATTTATAGGCAGGTCAGGAAGCAACAGTTAGAACTGAACATGGAACAACAGACTGGTTCCAAATAGGAAAAGGAGTACATCAAGGCCATATATTGACACCCTGCTTATTTAACTTATATGCAGAGTACATCATGAGAAACGCTGGACTGGAAGAAGCACAAGCTGGAATCAAGATTGCCAGGAGAAATATCAATAACCTCAGATATGCAGATGACACCACCCTTATGGCAGAAAGTGAAGAGGAACTAAAAAGCCTCTTGATGAAAATGAAAGAGGAGAGTGAAAAAGTTGGCTTAAATCTCAACATTCAGAAAACGAAGATCATGGCATCTGATCCCATCACTTCATGGGAAATAGATGGGGAAACAGTGGAAACAGTGTCAGATTTTATTTGTTTGGGCTCCAAAATCACTGCAGATGGTGACTGCAGCCATGAAATGAAAAGACGCTTACTCCTTGGAAGAAAAGTTATGGCCAACCTAGATAGCATATTGAAAAGCAGAGATACTACTTTGCCGACTAAGGTCCGTCTAGTCAAGACTATGGTTTTTCCTGTNATAGATGGGGAAACAGTGGAAACAGTGTCAGATTTTATTTGTTTGGGCTCCAAAATCACTGCAGATGGTGACTGCAGCCATGAAATGAAAAGACGCTTACTCCTTGGAAGAAAAGTTATGGCCAACCTAGATAGCATATTGAAAAGCAGAGATACTACTTTGCCGACTAAGGTCCGTCTAGTCAAGACTATGGTTTTTCCTGTGGTCATGTATGGATGTGAGAGTTGGACTGTGAAGAAAGCTGAGCGTCAAAGAGTTGATGCTTTTGAACTGTGGTATTGGAGAAGACTCTTGAGAGTCCCTTGGACTGCAAGGAGATCCAACCAGTCCATTCTGAAGGAGGTCAACCCTCGGATTTCTTTGGAAGGAATGATGCTAAAGCTGAAACTCCAATACTGTGGCCACCTGATGCAAAGAGTTGACTCATTGGAAAAGACTCTGATGCTGGGAGGGATTGGGGGCAGGAGGAGAAGGGAATGACATTGGATGAGATGGCTGGATGGCATCACCGACTCGATGGACGTGAGTCTGAGTGAGCTGCGGGAGTTGGTGATGGACAGGGAGACCTGGCTTGCTACAATTCATGGGGTTGCAAAGAACCGGACATGACTGAGAGACTGAACTGAACTGATTGAATGTCTAAACTACCCCAAAATTAATTTTTTATTTCCTGTACAGCTTAAATGATATTTAGATGATTATTAAAATGTTTTCAAGTTTTTATATTTCTTATAATTAATTTGTGTTGATTTTTTTATTTTAACACTTGTGTTGATTTTTTATTTTAACACGTTTTTGTGTGTGAAAGAGCACTGTGTGTAATAGTTATATTTTTTGGCATTTTAAAGTTTATTTTGAGACTTCCCTCATGGTACTATGGGTAAGAATCTACCTTCCTATTCAGAAGACATGGATTCTAACTTTGGTCTAGGCAGATTCCACATGCCACTGAGCAACTACAGCCCCTGCAACACAACTACTGAGCCTGCTCTCTAGAGTCTGCAATTTTCAACTACTGAGCTTGTGAGCTACAGCTGTTGAAGCCAGCATGTCCTAGAGCCTGTGCTCCGAAACAAGAGAAAACACTGCAGTGAGAAGCCCATGCACCAAAAGGAAGTGGAGCTCCCACTCACTGCAACTAGAGAAAGGCTGTGCATAGCAATGAAGATTACCACAACCAAACATAAATAAATAAAAGTTAAAAATTTATTTTGTTAGATTATATATGCCAGTGCCTGTAAATACTTATATATTCCTAGAATAACAATGTTTTATATATGTCCACTTTTGTCTTATTTATTATCAGGCCTAGAAAAGACTCAGAAAATAAAATGAGCATTTAATTGGTGACATTTCTTGGGGAAAAAGAAAATGAATAACCTACCCATACTCTTCATTTTCCTTCTGTTACTAAAAACTTAATTTAGCAAACAAAGGTGAGAATGGATTGATAAACTAAACAATAACTGACAAATATAATTAATGTTTGATAATGTTACAGCAACTTAAGTAGACAGCCTGTATAATTAACAAATCATTTGGAAGTAGTTGTTGGTATTAATTCAGTATCTTTACATCTCATGTTATCAGTCATGTGATGGCCACAGATCCAAGAATAATTTACATTCAAGGCATAAAGAAAATGGAAATCTCCCCCTTTTATTTATTAGGGAGGCTAAAGTTTTCCTACCATGCCCAGAGTGGAGTTCCACTTAGATTTCTTCGGCCAGACTCATGGTACATATGCATCTTAAAATATTTTACTTTCAGACTCTGAATTAAAATTGTCAAGGTAGAGAGTTAAGAATGGGAATAATCTAACCAATGAACTGTGGGCTAGGAGCTTTTTAAAATGTGTGTTGCTCAGAACCAAATTAAACTGATATTCTAGTTACATGTGTTTCTTAAATCTATTACAACTTTGAAGAAATAAGGACAAAATTGAGAACGAGAAACNTTACTTTCAGACTCTGAATTAAAATTGTCAAGGTAGAGAGTTAAGAATGGGAATAATCTAACCAATGAACTGTGGGCTAGGAGCTTTTTAAAATGTGTGTTGCTCAGAACCAAATTAAACTGATATTCTAGTTACATGTGTTTCTTAAATCTATTACAACTTTGAAGAAATAAGGACAAAATTGAGAACGAGAAACCGTGATTTCAGCACAATTTAGTAAAGACACATTTTGCATCCACTATGCACTATGTGCTGTAAAAATATTTGAATATCTGTGGGCACAACAATAGATAAAAGGAGTTAACTTAGTTCAGTTCTCCTAAATGACTTTTTTTTTTTTGCAAATTATTTCTTATGAGACTTTTTGTAGTAAGTGAGAATAAAGAATAAGTGAAAATTAAGAAAGTTTCCTTACTCCATTTTGTCTTTATCTCTCTGAAGTGCATTAGCAAAATAGAGTTTAAAATATAGTCATTTTACTTTACTTGGAAGATGTGTAATATTAATACAATATAAGTGCTTACCTTCATTTTGACTAGAACATTACAAATTCATATAGCAACTTTTGTCTCATTGGTATTTGTAAAATCTAGAAAAATACTTAATACTCTTCACAATCTGACTGCTTAGTATAATACATTTATAAACAATTATACACTGATTCACCAGCAAATGAAAAAGTGAGTTGAACAGAAGATGTTCAGTTCAGTTCAGTCGCTCAGTTGTGTTCGACTCTTTGTGACCCCATGAATCACAGCACGCCAGGCCTTCTTGTTCATCACCATCTCCCTGAGTTCACTCAGACTCACGTCCATTGAGTCAGTGAAGCCATCCAGCCATCTCATCCTTGGTTGACCCCTTCTCCTCCTGCTCTCAATCCCTCCCAGCATCAGAGTCTTTTCCAAGGAGTCAGCTCTTCGCATGCAGTGGCCAAAGTACCGGAGTTTCAGCTTTAGCATCATTCCTTCCAAAGAAATCCCAAGATTTGAAGATGTTAGAGGATCTTTTAAAAAATACTTCTAGATCAAGTGTATATATGAGATCTCTCCTGTTCTCCAGTTTAGCATCCTAGTGAGTTGCTATAATTATGCGTTCAGGGATACACCCAAGAATAGTGGGTTAATTATGCTTTGTATGACTGTGCATGTGTGTGTAATAGTTTTGCTTGTTTCGCTTGAGAAACATTACTTGAATATCTTTTAATCTTCTGAAATTATGAAATTATCTAAGATCCAAAGATGAGTAAGGCATTGACACCCTTCCCAGGGACTGACAATTTCTGGAAATTTTAGAGTTTAAAATCAAAGGACTAGTTTGACAAGGATAATCCTAGCTGATTATTTGAGACATGGTTTAACAAGTGTCTAAAAAGCATTACTCAGTAATTTAATGACTTGAAGGTAGTTTTGTACATTCTGAAATGAGATATATTTACAGGCAGTACAAAGGATCTAGTGTTTTAATTTTATCCTTTTAGCCCCCCCCTTTTTTTATGCATGCTTATGTTGTTTGAAACTCACAGAGAAGATTTAAGTGATATGATTTCTTCATTTTTCTTAGATGTATATTTTTAATATCAAAGGAGGTTTCAGTAATGCTATTAAATTCTTATTTATCAGAAACTTTTATGTCTCTTTAAACCATATTCTAGACTATTCAGTTACACATATTGTGTTATGAAGTCTATTATGTTATAAAGTCTGTAGTCAGTGTCACTGACTAGAAGTTCAGTTATTGCTGAAATGGGAATTGGGTAAAAACATTGAGGTGGAGTTACTTATTGTCATCTGTGGATTTAAATTATTTTTAACAAAGAAAATCTATCTGGTAAATACAAAGTCAGTATTCATTCTTAGTTTATTATAAAGGATAAAAAGCTGCAAGAATGCCAAACAGTATTTGACAGGCTGGGATTTGAAGAGTTTCCTCAAAAGGGTAACCGAATATTGATTTTCACATCATTTCACTTAGCAACATAAAAAGAACAAGACATGTCTTCTAATTATCTCTACACATTCTGGTCCTAAAATTATGCATCTCATTCTTCAATTCAAGACATCTTGGGATAGACACATGCTTTCTTTCCACAGAAATAACTATTCAAATAAACGTTTTTAAACTGATGTATTCACTTAAATTAAAAAATTGTTTCCACCTGACAAAAGCGATTGTTCTAGCTGATATGAGTGATTGTTCTCATGTAGGCAATTACACAGGAGATGATGCCAATACAGAAGATGTAAGAGATGTGGGTTTGATCCCTGGGTCAGGAAGACCCCCCTGGAGAAGGAAATGACAACACATTCCAGTACTCTTGTCTGGAGAATCCCATGGACAGAGGAGCCTGGCAGACCCAATAGTCCATAGGGTCTCAAAGAGTCAGACAAGTGACTTCGCATGTGTGTATATATATATATATATATATACACACACATACACAAGCAAGAAGCTATATTTTGTACCTTCACTTAAGGTTTTCTGACTTTACCATGAAGATCTATATGAGTTGTGGAAGTTTAAGATGAACAAGGTATGAAAAACAGTTTTTTTCCTCAAAATTTTATTTATGATAGTCCACTGCATTAGTAAAAATAGAATATACTAGATAGAATTTGCTGGGGTTTTTTTCTATCGTTTATTATACTTTGAGGTTGATATTTCACAAGCTATAAAAAGATAGATTATAAAAGACAGAGGTTATTGGTATTTCTCAGTATATAATTTGTAATTTGAATTTCTGAAAAAATTTCCTCTACACATGTGGTATGAAATTATTCATGTCATTTTGCAGAAGAAGAAAATACTGCCTTGTATTCTCAGTTATATTATAAGTAGCTATACTTTTGGATTTCTACCATGTATTTTTATTGTTGTTCTAAGGTGATGGAATTCCAGTTGAGCTATTTCAAATCCTGAAAGATGATGCTGTGAAAGTGCTGCACTCAATATGCCAGCAAATTTGGAAAACTTAGCAGTGGCCACAGGACTGGAAAAGTCAGTTTTCATTTCAATCCCAAAGAAAAGCAATGCAAAATAATGCTCAGACTACTGTACAATTGCACTCATCTCACATGTTAGTAAAGTAATGCTCAAAATTCTCCAAGCCAGGCTTCAGCAATACATGAACCGTGAACTCCCAGATGTTCAAGCTGGTTTTAGAACAGGCAAAAGAACCAGAGATCAAACTGCCAACATCCGCTGGATCATCAAAAAAGCAAGAGTTCCAGAAAAATATATATTTCTGCTTTATTGACTATGACAAAGTCTTTTTGTGGATCATAATAAACTGTGGAAAATTCTGAAAGAGAAAGGAATACCAGACCACCTGACCTGCTTCTTGAGAAATCTGTATGCAGGTCAGGAAGCAACAGTTAGAACTGGACATGGAAAGACAGACTAGTTCCAAATAGGAAAAAGAGTACGTCAAGGCTGCATATTGTCACCCTGTTTATTCTACTTACATGCAGAGTACATCATGAGAAATGCTGGGCTGGAAGAAAAACAAGCTGGAATCAAGATTGCCAGGAGAAATATCAATAACCTCAGATATGCAGATGACACCACACTTATGGCAGAAAGTGAAGAGGAACTAAAAAGCCTCTTGATGAAAGTGAAAGAGGAGAGTGAAAAAGTTGGCTTAAAGCTCAACATTCAGAAAAGTAAGATGATGGCATTTGGTCCCATCACTTCATGAGAAACAGGTGGGGAAATAGTGGAAACCGTGAAAGAGGAGAGTGAAAAAGTTGGCTTAAAGCTCAACATTCAGAAAAGTAAGATGATGGCATTTGGTCCCATCACTTCGTGAGAAATAGGTGGGGAAATAGTGGAAACAGTGTTAGACTTTATTTTTTAGGGCTCCAAAATCACTGCAGATGTTGATTGCAGCTGCAATTAAAAGACGCTTACTCCTTGGAAGAAAAGTTATGACCAACCTAGATAGCATATTCGAAAGCAGAGACATCACTTTGCCGACTAAGGTCCATCTAGTCAAGGTTATGTTTTTTCCAGTGGTCATGTATGGATGTGAGTGTTGGACTGTGAAGAAAGCTGAGCACCAAAGAATTGATGCTTTTTAATTATGGTGTTGGAGAAGACTTTTGAGAGTTCCGTGGACTGTAAGAAAATCCAACCAGTCCATTCTAAAGGAGCTCGGTCCTGGGTGTTCTCTGGAAGGAATGATGCTAAAGCTGAAACTCCAGTACTTTGGCCACCTCATGCAAAAAGTTGACTCATTCGAAAAGACTTTGATGCTGGGAGGGATTGGGGGCAGGAGGAGAAGGGGACGACAGAGGGTGAGATGGCTGGATGGCCTCACCAACTCGATGGATGTTAGTTTGAGTGAACTCCAGTAGTTGGTGATGTACAGGGAGGCCTGGCGTGCTGCAGTTCATGGGGTCGCAAAGAGTCGGACACGACTGAGCGAATGAACTGAACAGAACTGAACTGAAGAGTAGAATATGTTAATGCTGAACTGAATGTGATGTCTATGTTTTAATGAGATAATAATTTCCATTCTTCTGTATATACTGGTATTTCTTGTATTTAATTATTGAAGGAATTCCCATATCAATGATTATAAAAGGTGAAAAAAATAAAGGAGTCAGAGAAATCAATTTCATATTTTAGTTTGTTTTTGTTAAAAATGAATATAAAAATCTTCATTTCTTCAAACATTAATCAATATAGTTGCGATTAACAGTGATAATAATAAATTGCCTTTGTTTACAAATGACTAAAATAAAGATGGTTTTAAGAGTGCAACCAGCTTGATCTGTAGAGAAGAGTGTTATTTGAAGGGTAGGTTGTGATTGCCCTTCTGTAGTGCAGTTAGAAACATTGTTTAAAAAAAAGCACATTCTGAAGTTATGTGTACTGAATGCAAGCAAGTTGGACAGTATCATTTCATGAGGTGGATAAGATCGCTATTCTATAATACATCTAGAAAAGTATTTTAAAAATCTGGAAAAATCATAATAATAGAAGTACTACATATATTCTAAATAAACAATTAACAAAGGTGAAAGAGTACTGCTGAAGTATTAAATATGTAGCTAAATAAAATTTATTTTCAGCCCATCACCTAACTTATATTATTAGAATGAAAATTAATTATTATCATCAACATCACTTTGAAATTGAACTTTCATCTGATTAAAAAATAATTATCAAAGGAGAGGGTAATTGTGATGAAATTTTGCCACATCTCTTGTGTTAGGAAAGTCATTTACATAATTCTGTAAATTTTGCTTAATTTCTATGTTGGAAAATAAGACCCAAAAATCAACACTGAAAAATAGAATGAAGAAAGTTTCATATTCCAAAATTAATTAATTGTAAGATTAGCAAAATATAATATATAACTTGAAATGTCATAAATGACTGAAACTATAATAAGCCATCAAATCCAGGAGCTAAAGTTTCTCACAAAGGTTAAAAGATAGCACCTTCAGCATGTTCTGAAGGCACATTATGTCTGGCCATATATGAAACTATCAAAGTGAGGAGGAGCTACATGTGTCAGCTTAAATTAGTTGTCCATGCCACTTTTTGGAGTTGTTGCTCATCCCAGTCTGACATTTTCCATCATTCGCAACTGACAGTAAAAAAAGCAGAAATGACCTCAATATGTTGGGTTGTTGAACCATAGACCATAAAAATTCCAGCTGGTGCTGATCTGAACCAATGGGTGCAACAGAACTAAGGGCTTCTGTTTCAATTTTAATGGGATTCTTTGACCATATGCAGAAGAAACAGTTTTAAATTTTTCAACAAAACCTAGAGGGTGAAATATGGATCCAGAAAGGTGATGTTTCCAAGAAAATCACATTCCATATACAGCCTTGCTCAGCAGTTTCCATGCAGTACGCATTCACCTGATGACACTACCATGTGCATTTTAGAGTGTGCTTTCCAAAGGGGGATTTTATAATAGAAAATAGCAGAACTAGCAGCACTCATTTAATAAGGGTGAAGAAAATAAATGGTTACCCCACTATTACAAAGATCTACAATTCACTCCTGATTATTCATACATATTTCAGAAAATTTCTTAAAGATACCTTGTTCTCGCATCTTCCAATAATGTGTTTTTGTCATTGTTTATTCATGAAATCATGTTGACTCTGAGACCCCGTGACCCCACCAGGCTCCTCTGTCCATGGGATTTCCCAGGCAAGAATACTGGAGTGTGTTGTTTCCTTTTCCAGAGGATCTTCTTGACTGAGGGATCAAACCCAAATCTTCTGTTTGGCAGGCAAATTGTTTACCCCTGAGTACTCTTGCCTGGAAAACCCCAAGGGTGGAGGAGCCTGGCAGGCTGCAGTCCATGGGGTCGCTAGGAGTCGGACACGACTGAGCGACTTCACTTTCACTTTTCACTTTCATGCATTGGAGAAGGAAATGGCAACCCACTCCAGTGTTCTTGCCTGGAGAATCCCAGGGACGGAGGAGCCTGGTGGGCTGCAGGTCATGGGGTCTCAGTCGGACATGACTGACGCGACTTAGCAGCAGCAGCAGCAGACCCACCTGGAAAGTTCCTCTTAAGAGCAGCATTGTGCAAGATATACCTAACATGATAATTATTGATGGCTCAATTGAGATCAGTTTCCATATGCTGTAAATTCTCCACCAGGAATTTTGTATTGAACATGCTGCTCTTCATAAATATGCCAGAATAATCTCTATAGCAAAAGAAGTTAGCAAAAAAGCACAATTTCTCTGTCTATAGTTAACAATAAGAAATTCATTTGGGTTTTAAAAAGAAGGACATTTAAATGTATCTATCCACTTACCACCATAAAACTTTGAATTATAGAAATTCTCTCCAAATTTTCACTGCATATGATTCTTACAAACATATTTATTTTTATATATTAACTAATGCTGTAACTAATGCCATGGTTACTATGTTAATCCACAGAACATTATGATTTTGATTCATGAATTTTAGTGCTACATTAATATTATCATGTCTTACTTGAAGTTTTAATCTATTGCTCATCTTTATAACTAGAAATATCTTAGCATATATTGTTTCATCTTTGACCTCAATTTTTTGGTAGGACAGTATTTTATAGTTTATTTTTGAAGATTAAAATATATCCCTGGAATTACTTAGGCAACACATTACTGTCACTTTAAAGCTTTTTAAAGTTTCAACAATTCATAAATCTACACATGGCTCCCTGTGGTATGGAAGTTAAAACTTCCGAAGGAATTCAGGTATATGGTAGTAAAATATGGCCTGTCATACTGCCATTGTGTTATAGATTAAGGGGAAATGGTTTTTGACAACTTTGTATGGAAATTTATTATGATACTCAATAAGAAAGGAAAAAATCCTATGAAACACCTTCAATTAATAAAAAATTTTTTTCTCTATTTTTATGAGGATTTATGAAAGTTATGAACACTGAGATTAAATAAAGCATGATTGAAATCATTTTAATGGTACCTTCCAAAACAAAGTATGTGTTCTTTTATTTTCAGGTTTTCCTGATACTGTTTCCTTGTGGTGTTGTCCATTTCACTGGAAGACGGAGAACTTACATAAAGCTGTGTAGGAGACAAATGTCTTTAGGTGGTCTCAGTATTACCGATCCAAATTTCAAATGTCATGGGGTCTCAGTCGGACATGACTGACGCGACTTAGCAGCAGCAGCAGCAGACCCACCTGGAAAGTTCCTCTTAAGAGCAGCATTGTGCAAGATATACCTAACATGATAATTATTGATGGCTCAATTGAGATCAGTTTCCATATGCTGTAAATTCTCCACCAGGAATTTTGTATTGAACATGCTGCTCTTCATAAATATGCCAGAATAATCTCTATAGCAAAAGAAGTTAGCAAAAAAGCACAATTTCTCTGTCTATAGTTAACAATAAGAAATTCATTTGGGTTTTAAAAAGAAGGACATTTAAATGTATCTATCCACTTACCACCATAAAACTTTGAATTATAGAAATTCTCTCCAAATTTTCACTGCATATGATTCTTACAAACATATTTATTTTTATATATTAACTAATGCTGTAACTAATGCCATGGTTACTATGTTAATCCACAGAACATTATGATTTTGATTCATGAATTTTAGTGCTACATTAATATTATCATGTCTTACTTGAAGTTTTAATCTATTGCTCATCTTTATAACTAGAAATATCTTAGCATATATTGTTTCATCTTTGACCTCAATTTTTTGGTAGGACAGTATTTTATAGTTTATTTTTGAAGATTAAAATATATCCCTGGAATTACTTAGGCAACACATTACTGTCACTTTAAAGCTTTTTAAAGTTTCAACAATTCATAAATCTACACATGGTTCCCTGTGGTATGGAAGTTAAAACTTCCGAAGGAATTCAGGTATATGGTAGTAAAATATGGCCTGTCATACTGCCATTGTGTTATAGATTAAGGGGAAATGGTTTTTGACAACTTTGTATGGAAATTTATTATGATACTCAATAAGAAAGGAAAAAATCCTATGAAACACCTTCAATTAATAAAAAATTTTTTTCTCTATTTTTATGAGGATTTATGAAAGTTATGAACACTGAGATTAAATAAAGCATGATTGAAATCATTTTAATGGTACCTTCCAAAACAAAGTATGTGTTCTTTTATTTTCAGGTTTTCCTGATACTGTTTCCTTGTGGTGTTGTCCATTTCACTGGAAGACGGAGAACTTACATAAAGCTGTGTAGGAGACAAATGTCTTTAGGTGGTCTCAGTATTACCGATCCAAATTTCAAAAAAATGCCTCTTTTTGGTCAACTGCTGTATTAAGAACTCTAAATGACACATCCTGATGTTTTTTGGCCTGTCCTAATTCTCTATCAATATCCAAATATCCAAATAACACATTTTTTTCTCCCATAGGATGTAGATCAATCAACAATAAGACATAAAAAACAAAGAACTGAAAACAATATTAATACTGTGTCTGCCAAATCTGAATTTGAGTATTTACTCCCTAATCTTCCAGTTCTGAGAGGAGAGGCTAACTATTTCATAGTTATGAGTCCGTTTCCTCATTTTGAAATAGGGGTAAAAATCACAGCTAGGTATCCTGTTGTAATAATTAATGCATATAATGACTACATGTCAACAAAAAATTCATCTAAATAGATCTGTTTGGTTCAGTTGGTTCAGTTGCTCAGTTGTGTCCGACTCTTTGGGACCCCATGAATCACAGCATGCCAGGCCTCCCTGTCCATCACCAACTCCCGGAATTCACTCAGACTCACGTCCATTGAGTCAGTGATGCCATCCTCTGTCGTCCCCTTCTCCTCCTGCCCCTAATCCTTCCCAGCATCAGAAACATTAGGAAATTAGAACTTTTCCAATGAGTCAACTCTTCGCATGAGATGGCCAAAGTACTGGAGTTTCAGCTTTAGCATCATTCCTTTTTAATATGATTACAAAATCCATTGTGCCCTGAGTGTCACACACAGGAAATATGTCTGTCAACTTCCTCACTGCAAGTGTAAGACACATCATTAATGTCAAATTGGTCTTTTCTGATGAACTTTGATGTAATGCTGCATCCTTTCCTTTAACTGTGGATTAGAATTGTCACAAAAAACAAAAGCAAGAAAAACATGGGTAATTTCTCCACTATGCCATGCCAATTTTCTCCAAAGTTTCTTCCTCACTTACTAAATAAAATGTTTTCAATGGAAAAATGTTAAAGATAAGATAAAATTTCATTAATACTTTAATCATTCCCTACTCTTCTAAATAAGTTTCTTATTTCCTAAACTCCAAGAGTCTATTATCACATGATATGTGTTCATTGGTATGCATTAGTCAGAACTCTTTGTAGAAGGTCAAAATGCATTTCTGACTAGCTTAAGAAGAGAAAAATGAATGTATTTTCTCATGATATAATTACAGAGTATGTGTTGTGAAGGTGGTTTTATGCAACAGTCATTCCAGGGTTTGAAACACTCATTAGGATTCTTTCTGTCCCTCTCTTGCCACTTCCCACTTGTTTCCCTCTGGGTGTTCTTTTTCTGATGTGCATTCTCCCTCAACAGCCAAGATGTTCCCAGAGAATCCCAGGCTTTTACAATTTTTATCATTTTTAAGCTCTGTGATGTCAATAATAGATGCTCATTTTATCTAGAATCTTTATAAGTGACTATAAATGGATATTGACTCTCTTCAAGTCATAAACCCACTCCTGAAACAATCCCTCTGTTCAGCAAAATAATGTCTTCCAGGACCTGCCAATGATACCTGTAGCTGACCCTTGGGAACAAGTAGGAAGCTTACCACGTCCCTCCAAAACAGAAGTTCAGAGAAATAAAGCAAAAGGGAAAGATTGCCACTCCTCTGTCTTTGCTTAAAGATTTCACTATTATTTAACTTTTCATAAACCAATGAATAATTTGTATTATTTGAAGCAATCCAAAAACATTGGGAAAATAGAACTTTATAAACCATTAATTTTGTCAGTTTATCTGTGACTATTTTCTTTTTCAAAGTGTGGACATCTCCATAGTGGAACTCTCGTTCTTTCGTGATATATACCCTTCCCTGAATCTCTCATAAACCTAGACTGTAATATCACTGAATCTAACATCTATAGATTGAGTATTTAAGTATACTAGCTAACTTTTCCACATAAAGACACAATATCTTTGTCATTATAGGAGTACAAACATGAACACACACACAAACATTCAAAATACTCTTCTGCTTATTTGAAAGGCTGAGTATACATAGCTAACACTGTGTTTAGCTATAACCTCTTCTGAGTCAGAAAAATCCCCTGGAGAAGGACATGGCAACCCACCAGGTATTTTTGCCTGGAAAAATCCTATGGATAGAGGAGCCTGGAGGGCTATAGTCCATGGGGTCACAGAGAGTTAGACATGACTTAGCAACTGCGGGCACACATACACACACACACACACACACACACACACACACACACACACACTTGAGATTTTGGCGTTCTCATACATAAAAATCCTGTGTAGTCCTCCAAAGCTGATAACTAAATTAAAGGTAAAAATGTCAAGAAATTGAAATATCTCCACTACTGAGAAAGGGTCTTGATAATGCACTTTAGGTCTACAGGCAAATGGTGAAGGTGAAGTCGCTCAGTCGTGTCCGATTCTTCACGACCCTGTGGACTATAACCTATTAGGCTTCTCCGTCCATGGGATTCTCCAGGCAAGAATACTGGAGTGGATTGCCATTTCCTTCTCCAGGGGATCTTCCTGACCCAGGGATCGAACCCAGGTCTCCCACATTGGAGGCAGACGCTTTGACCTCTGAGCCACCAGGGAAATGGGCCTATGATAAATACACTTGATTCCCTTGTCACAGCAGCATTGGTCAACTACAGACCTTCACCTGCAGGAGCAGAATCTGTTCTGACCATTTTGATGAAAGTAGGAGAAAACATGATGTCTCCACAATCAAATACCCTCATGGCCAATGGCCAGTTCCTTCTCCCTAACTCACCAGTCAATTAAATCATACCTCCTTGTCTAAAGAGAAATAAGGCAGGGATATTACTCCAGCACAGATCCTGCAATTTGAAAACATGATGCCAATAGAAATTAGCTTACCTCCAAACATTACCATTTACAGAGCTGAAGAATTATAAATTTGAAAGGTCTATATTTCCTTTTGGTTCAAAACTGTCATTCTATAGCTTAAATTTGGAAGCCCAGAGAAGATTAGGGGTGAAGTTTGAAATAACAAAGATAATAAGGGTCTTGAACTAAGATTTGAGGTTTTCCCCACAACTTTTAGTCATATGTTTATTTATCAAAAACTACATATATTAGGAAATCAAACTGAACTCCACAGATTGCTTGGTCAAGATGGCATCTTGGCATTACAAATCTTACAGTTCAGAGGATCTTTGTTGTTCAGTTGCTCAGTCATGTCTGACTCTTTGCGACCCCATGGGCTGTAGCACACCAGTCTTCCCTGTCCTTCAATATCTCCCGGAGTTTGCTCAAACTCATGTTCATTGAGTAGATGATTCAATCCAACCATCTCATCCTCTGTTGTCCCCCTCTCCTCCTACCCTTAATCTTCCCCAGCATTAGAGTCTTTTCCAGTAAGTCAGTTCTTTGTATCAGGTGGCCAAAGCATTAGAGATTTTGCTTCAGTACCAATCCTACCAATTAATACTCAAAATTTATTTCCTTTAGGGTTGACTGGCTTGACCTTCTTACAGTACAAAGGACTCTCAAGAATCTCCTTCAATCCCACAGTTCAAAGTATCAATTCTTCTTCATTCAGCCTTCTTTATGATCCAACTCTCACATCCATATGTGACTACTGGAAATACCATAGTTTTGAAAATAAAGACACTTTTTGGCAAAGTAATATCTCTGCTTTTTAATACACTATCTAGCTTTGTCATAGCTTTTCTTCCAAGGAGCAAGTGTCTTTTAATTTCATAGCTACAGTCACCATCTGCAGTGACTTTGGAATCCCATAATATAACATCTGTCACTCTTTCCATTGTTTCCCCATCTATATGCCATGAAGTGATGGGACCAGATGCCATGATATTCATTTTTCAATGCTGAGTTTTAAGCCAGCTTTTTCACTCTCCTCTTTCACTTTCATCAAGAGGCTCTTTAGTTCTGCTTCACTTTCTGCCATTAAGGTTATGTTATCTGCATATCTGAGGGTGTTGATATTTCTCATGGCAATTTTGATTCAAGCTTGTGATTCACCCAGCTTGACATTTTGCATGACATACTCTGCATATAAGTTAAATAACCAGGGTGACAATATTCAGCCTTGACATTCCCAATTTGGAACCAGTCCATTGTTCCATGTCCGGTTCTAACTATTGCTTCTTGACCTGCATACAGGTTTCTCAGGAGGCAAGTCAGGTGGTCTGGTACTCCCATCTCTAAAAATTTTCCACAGTTTGTGGAGATCCATACAAAGGCTTTAGCTAGTCAATGAAGCAGAAATAGGATTTTTTTCTGGAATTCTCTTTCTTTTTTTTTTGTGATCCAACAGATGTTGGCAATTTGATCTCTGGTTCCTCGGCCTTTTCTAAATCCAGCTTGAGCATCTAGAAGTTCACAGTTCACGTACTATTGAAGCCTGACTTGGAGAATTTTGAGCATTACTTTGCTAGAGTGTAAATGATTGGAATTGTGCAGTAGTTTGAACATTCTTTGGCATTGGCTTTCTTTGGGATTAGAATGAAAACTGACATTTTCCAGTCCTGTGGCCACTGCTGAGTTTTCCAAATTTGCTGGAATATTGAGTGTAACACTTTCNTAAATGATTGGAATTGTGCAGTAGTTTGAACATTCTTTGGCATTGGCTTTCTTTGGGATTAGAATGAAAACTGACATTTTCCAGTCCTGTGGCCACTGCTGAGTTTTCCAAATTTGCTGGAATATTGAGTGTAACACTTTCAAAGAATCATCTTTTAGGATTTGAAATAGTTCAACTGGAATTCCATCACCTCCACTAGCTATGTTCATAGCAATGCTTCCAAAGGCCCACTTGACTTCACACTCCATGATGTCTGCTTCTAGGTAAGTGATCTCACCACATGATTATCTGGGTCATGAAGATCTTTTTTGTATAGTTCTTCTGGGTATTCTTGACACCTCTTCTTAATATCTTCTGCTTCTGTTAGGTCCATAATATTTCTGTCCTTTATTGTCCACATCTTTACATGAAATGTTCCCTTAGTATCTCTAATTTTCTTGAAGAAATCTCTACTCTTTCTCATTCTATTATTTTCCTCTATTTCTTTGCATTGTTCACTTAGGAAAGCTTTCTTATATCAAGCACCAATTGGAAGGCTGGAATAAAATTTGTCATTAATAGAGACAGGAAGTAGGTAATACAGAACAAGAAATTGGAGAAGTAAAAACATTATTACCACTCATTAACTATTGAGCATTTTAGATTTGCCTTTCTGAAGAACTGTTATTGGAAACATGAAATAACAATATCAAGCAGGACATAGGAACACAATCTGAAAATTCATGAAATTTGGTCTAAGTGGATAGAAGCAAAAGATACATTGATAGAAATATTCATATAGGAATGATGAAGTTTTTTTTCTTTTTGTTGGTAAAACAAATGAGTACCAAGACAATGAGAAAGGAAAGAATGAGTGAAAGAGATAAAGAAAGAAAGAGAGATCAATATGCATTTAAACCCACAAAAGCTCTCAGCTAACTGGCAATAATAGTTTTAAAGAAAATTTCTGACATTAATATTTCCTTGAAGTCTCTCCTTTCTATATGGCCCAAACTAACAATAAATTCCAAGCATTATTTCTTGGGAGAAGCTGTCATTTTTCTTTTTATTTGAATGGGAGGTCAGTCTTTCAATATTTTATTGTTTAATAATCAAGAGAGTAAATGAAAACTCACTTTGATTAATGGGTTTTAACAACATGATAATTATGTTGTCTAACTTGAAACTTTATTCCATCATTCAGCCAGGTATTGTGGTTCACATTTCTGAAATAGAACTTGAAGGTTGGAATAGGTTAGATGAAGGACAGTGAGAAATAGATTTATATCTCCTCCCAGAATTTGATGTCAGTTCTGATTAATGATAACTAAAGCCAAATTCTAAAGATTACAAAGTGGCATATGATTCCTAATTCTTAGCCTGAGACACTGTGTCCTTTATGGTCTGAATAAAGTGTGTATTTCCAATGTCAACTTTTATATTTACAGATGCAGTAGAACTCTGGCATTTGCCTTTAGGCTCCTTTTCAGCATAGCTCCTCCTGCTTCTTCTGCCTACCTCAGACCCAACTGACCATATTCTTTTAAAATGATCCCTAACACCTCCAGGCAATTTGATGTTTCTTCCTTCCTGTTACCATGGCATACAGAAAATAAACCCTTTAATCATTCTTAATGCTCATACCATCTGTTTACTTGAAAAATACACTATTATATGCAGCTCATTAAGTTTCAGTAGTTTGGTCCACTATATATTTGTATTCTTAGCAATCCAACTTGGAGTGTTTAGGAAATTATCATATAGCAAGAGGTTTATTCCTGCAGTTTCAGTAAATGAATGAAGGAACCAGTGAATAAAGAAACAAAGAAATATGCCATGAGAGTTTAAAATATCACATTGTAAGCTGAAGAGTGTAAAGTGAGGTGATGTTCACAGACTGGCATTTCTGCCTGTCTATGTTACATGTAGTATTACAGTCCTGGAGATCTGTGGTTCATAGAAAGCTGAGTTGAAGGTAATTAGAGTGATAAAAGTAAATTATTTGTGAGATTAAGATATGTTTATGGATATTTAACTCCCACTGGATAAGGTAGCCCTTCCCTTCTCCAGGCATCTTCCAAACCCAGGGATCAAAGCCAGGTCTCCTCCATTGCAGGAGGATTCTTTACCATCTAAGCCACCAGGGAAGCCCTTCTTGATAACAGGAATTATAAATTTGAAGAAAGTGGAGAGCCAGATTTTATTTTCCTCTTGTTAGTTATACAGAAAGCAAAGAAAATAATTTAGGAAAGTCAGTATTAAGAAACATAGTTTCAGAATTCTTCACTTAAAAAACTGTCTTATTTCAAAGAATTAGTTCAGTTCAGTTACTCAGTCGTGTCCGACTCTTTGTGACCCCACGAATTGCAGCATGCCAGACCTCACTGTCCATCACCAACTCCCGGAGTTTACCCAAACCCATGTCCATCGAGCTGGTGATGCCATCCAGCCATCTCATCCTGTCATCCCCTTCTCCTGCCCCCAGTCGCTCCCAGCATCAGGGTCTTTTCAAATGAGTCAGTTCTTTGCATCAGGTGGCCAAAGTATTGGAGTTTCAGCTTTAGCATCAGTCCTTCCAATGAACGTCCAGGACTGATCTCCTTTAGAATGGACTGGTTGGATCTCCTTGCAGTCCAAGGGACTCTCAAGAGTCTTTTCCAACACCACAGTTCAAAAGCATCAATTCTTTGACTCTCAGCTTTCTTCACAGTCCAGCTCTCACATCCATACATGACCACAGGAAAAACCATAGCCTTGACTAGACGGACCTTTGTTGGCAAAGTAATGTCTCTGCTTTTCAATATGCCATCTAGGTTGGTCATAACTTTCCTTCCAAGGAGTAAGCGTCTTTTAATTTCATGGCTGAAGTCAACGTCTGCAGTGATTTTGGAGCCCCCCAGAATAAAGTCTGACATTTCCCCATCTATTTCCCATGAAGTGATGGAACCGGATGCCATAATCTTCGTTTTCTGAATGTTGAGCTTTAGGCCAACTTTTTCACTCTCCTCTTTCATTTTCATCAAAAGGCTTTTTAGTTCCTCTTCACTTTCTGCCAAAAGGGTGGTGTCATCTGCATATCTGAGTGGCGGGGTCCAGCCCCGGTGGATCCAGGGTAATTCGAAGCAGGGACGGAGTCAGCGTCCTAGGAATTAATCGCTTAATTAAAGGTATAGAGGGAGATTAGAAAGAAATAGTGTAAGGAAATATTAGTGGCAAAAAAGATGCTGAATAACTTGGTTTATGTGGGATACCAATAAAACTCCAAGACAAGGAGTTTGCACCATCTACGTTGGGCCACCGGTGCGCGTTTGAATACTGGAGGGTGCCCCGCCTTGGGCTCCCTCTCTCACGGATCTTAGAAGCCAGGACAAGTAAGTAGATGTGGTGAGCACCCACGCTCCAGATGGGAATTCAGCCAGAAAAACGGGGAGCAAGAAAGAAACAACATGTGGGGATCAGTCTTTCCAGAAAATGATCCAATTTCTTTATTTTTTATATTTGCTTATATACCTTTTGTTACACATAGAGACAAATGGAAATATTAAAGTCACACGGGGGTCAGCAGTCCTGACCTTTATCAAAATCAGGTGCTTCACATAAATGTACAAAAAAAAGGTCTTAGGGGTTTTACATCATCTTCTGGCCATGAGGCCTGCTGACATTTTATGATCCTTTCTTTCTGATAACCAAAAAAATTATTTTTTCCAAGGGTGTTTTTTCTTAAACCAGGTGCCACCCTCTGAAGGTAGCAGATAAAGTTGCATTCTTATAGGGTGAGGGTGTAGTGGGTTACAACTAAGAAAGGAATTTATTTAACCTAAGGTTAACATGATTAATCTTAAAGGTTAATACTTATTTCTCCCATATGCTAGTTATATTCATTATAAGGGCAGGGAATATGGAGATTTAGCAGCAAACATCAGCCCGTCAAATGAAAACCCTTCACCAATGTTCCCCTTAATTTGGTCTTAAGATAGTTATAAAGTTACATTTTTGCATAGCAAGGACACAGTGATTTATAACAAAGTACAGTGACCTATAACAAAAGAGAAAATTCATTCACTCAAAAAGTCTAGTATTGGTAACATCAAAAATTACTATATTTCCTTTTCTATATTCCAAATACATTAATATATTCCCAGATGCCTAAGGATATGGAGGCATGGAGGCAATCATTGACTCAATAATGAGAAAATCCCTATGCTAATTAAGACTTTCAAAATACTCCAAACTCTCTGTGCTGTTTATGGTTGAGAGGCTGTCACACAAGCTAGTCTGTCAGCAGAGAGGTTTGACCTGAGACACCCTTGTCACAGGGCAGGGAATTAGCAGCAATTATTGGTACAACAAATGAAAAACCCTTCACCAATATAATTCCTAACCAACCATTATACTAATAATTTCTAACTTCCCAAAAGAATCTGCCTTTAGTAAGTCTAAAACATCTCCTGCCTCTCATGGTTGGGAGGCTGTAAAGAATCACATGTGGCCAGACAAACCTGTACAGGCAGGCTAGATAACCTTCAGAGGATTTCATAAGTTGAAACACTCTTGTCACACCCAGGAATTTTTATTGACTTAGAGCTGTAAGTTAACTCCTCCAAGAGAGATAATGGAGGTCAGCCCCCCGTAAAGTCAGAGGTGTAGGTGAGAGCATGAAACAGTAAAGTAGGTAGACTCTGGTTTTGGGGGTAGATGCTCGGGAACAGGGGGTTTCCCGAGGCTCGATCCTGCCTTTGCGTATGCCGAAGCCTCCTTCCTCATGACCTTTGCCATGGGTGGAGTTCCTCACCCTGGCTCCCAGCATCTGAGGTTATTGATATTTCTCCTGGCAATCTTGATTCCAGCTTGTGTTTCTTCCAGCCTAGTGTTTCTCATGATGTACTCTGCATATAAGTTAAATAAGCAGGGTGACAATATACAGCCTTGACAGACTCCTTTTCCTATTTGGAACCAGTCTGTTTTTCCATGTCCAGTTCTAACTGTTGCTTCCTGACCTGCATATAGGTTTCTCAAGAGACAGATTAGATGGTCTGGTATTCCCATCTCTTTCAGAATTTTCCACAGTTTATTGTGATCCACACAGTCAAAGGCTTTGGCATAGTCAATAAAGCATAGGACACTCAAATATATGTTTATCTTTCCTTCAGCATGCAGTCTTCCCCACAGGTTGCTAATCAATACACAGGTACAGAATCCCTTTATAGAGTTTACAGAGGAACACAGCTTAGCTTAATAACCAACTGACATTTTGGAACCCTGCTAGGGATTTAATGTCAGATGCTTTGGATCCATTTTTCCTTGTAATATAAAAATTATTCAAGTCTACAAATAGGCAGATAAAGCTAAAATACTAAATCTTTCTCACATGTTGTGGTATAAACATGTTCCTTTGCATTTTTGTCTGAACAGAACAGATGTTCTAAAAGAGCAGGGTCAATATAAAAGCCTAAATTATGAACTAATGCTTGAAATTTGAGTCACAAATTTTGCTTGTAGCACATTTAACACAGACTTTTCTGACTTTGCCTAGGATGAAATATGATTTAGATAGTGGACTGAACATTCTTGCAGGGCTTTGGCTGTTACTTTATTAACCAGGAAGAAGAATTTTAAATAATTGACTCAAGATTTTTAAAGAATTCATGAATTATGCTTTCCCTGTTCTAAAATATATACAGTTTTTTACTAAAAAGTTTTGAAAATTCACAAATATTTGCCATCTTGAAAGATGACTTCAATATCCTTATAGGTTATTATAAGATATTGAGGATAGTTACCTGTGCTATAATGTAGGTCCTTGTTGTTTATCAATTTTTAAAATGTAGTGTGCATATGTTAATCCCAAACTCTTAGTTTGTCTCTCCTTATCTCTTTGGTAACCATGTTTTTGTTTGTTTGTTTGTTTGCTTGTTTGTTTCCTATGTCTGTGAGTCTTTTTCTGTTTTGTAAATGAGTTCATTTGTATCACTTTCATTTGTATCACTTATTTAAAGTCCATAGGTAAATGATACCTTTTGATATTTGTCTTCTCTTGTTTATCTTATATCATTTAATGCCATATTCTTTTAGGTCTGTCCTTGTGACTGCAAATGTCATTGTTTCATTTTTTGTGACTGAATAATATTCCATTGTACATGTGTGCATGCATATGCACTCACTCAGTCCAACGTTCCCATCTCTCCTGTGACCCCATGGACCAAAGCCCACCAGGCTCCTCTGTCCATGGGATTTCCCAGGCAAATGTACCAGAGTAGGTTGTCATTTCCTACTTCAGGGAATCTTTCTAACTTAGGGATTGAACCCAAGTCTCCTGCATTCACAGGCAGATTTCCCCTCCTCCCCTCACCGAGCCACCAGGGAAGTTCTTGTCATGCAGCAAATATGAAAAAAAAAAAAGTAAACATAATTAGTAACATTCATGTACTTAAAGTCTTGGTTTTGTAGTAAGAATTAAAAATAAGGGAGATATTGAAAGGTGTGAGGTAATAACTCATTGTAGTTTTGATTTGCATTTCTCTAGTAATTACTGATGCTAAGCATCATTTCCTGTGTCTCTTATCTCCTTTTTAGATTTAACACAGGTGCCATTCCACTTGGAAATGATTAAACACACACACACAGACACACACAGTACCACTAGTTCATCTGCTGTTTGAATATTCCTTCTAACCAAGTTTATATTTATAGTTATTGTGATGCATTATATGTGCTGTTTTACTTCCCTGTCTTTAAGACTGGTATTTGAACTCCTTGGGAGAAAAATTGTGTCTTGCTGATGCTTTGATTTCCAGCCAGTAGCATAAAGCCTGACATACAATAGGCAAACAACAACAAAATGTTTGATCAATAAGTAATCTTTATTAATTTAACATATTTCTTTGTCTGTCATATTTTTCTTCCTAGTATCTATAATTGCCCATCTATTCTCCCCCTCTTCCATGTAAGTTTTCCAAGGGTTATGAATTTTATTTAGGAATTCTCTACTATTCAATGTTACAGTTATTCCAAGAATTATTAACCTCTTTCCTCTTTCTTTTCTCCAACAGTTTTAATATTCATATGTATTACATGTGTCTCAAGATTATGTTTTTGAAATATGATTTCCTATTACTCCCACTGCCCTTTTGCTGTTAAATCATCTGCACCATTCTATGCTAGTTTTCCTCGAAGAAAATATGTTATAGAATAGAGCATAGAATATGGGCTGTCTCTTATACACATCTAGATGTGTATAAGNAAACTGCCCTGCAAAACTGTATTCTTCTAGAATTCTGGTGGTGATTTAATCTCTAAGTCATGTCAGATTCTTGAGACACCATGGACTGTAGCAAGCCAGCCTCCTCTGTCCATGGGCTTTCCTAAGCCTGTCTCTCATACACATCTAGATGTGTATAAGAGACAGGAGCAGAGACACAGTATTTATCAGGATACAAAACAGGTAAAAACCATACTTTCCTCCCAGTTCTGCCTTGAGACAGAAAAAAAAAATTTTTTTTCTAGGCTTGAGAAAGCAAGGGAATTCAGTGGGAAAGCAAAAGGAATTGAACCCAGGAAAGGAGGATCTTCTTTTCATAAGATTGGGGAATTGAAATAAAGACAATTTTACATGAGTGTCCTGGCATAATCATAAGTTAAAGGGATGGCAACACTTCAACAGAGAACTTCTTGCATGTTGTATATGGATAGGCTGAGACCTAAAAGGCATTTTGTTTGCCTAGTATGGGAGGGAAATTATTCAAATACAGTCAAAAGGGGCAAGGCAGTGGTTGAGGTACCCACAGAAACTAGAAGAGTGAGAAAAAATGGGAATGGAAAGTGTCTCCACATCATTTTATATGGACCATTGACTAAAGATAATTGTAAATATATTGGTGGTAATGCTATAATGTGGTTATTTGACTTAAAGAATATGTTTTACTAAGCACCCTCTTACTGTTTCTATGACACATTCTAAATACCCAGAACTAAGGCTGAAAGATTGACTCCAAATTAAAATTTTGCTTCCACAGTAGCAACATAATGAAGATGAAAAATGAGTTTTGAAGTAGGATTTTTATTCAACACATATGTTAATTATTTCTTTGCAACTTAATGAAATGAAGTATCAAGATGAAAGAACATTTATGGATTGTTTCGTTTCAGCATAAATACATAAAACCACATTTTCAAAACAAAGATAAAGGAGGCTCTAGAGAATGGTATGGTTGGCAGTCTGTGTTTAAATTTGAAATGTTAGGCATCACTTCATATATTATAGTCATAATAATTGCTAAAAATTGCTTACTTAAGTATGAAATGAAGTATCAAGATGAAAGAACATTTATGGATTGTTTCGTTTCAGCATAAATACATAAAACCACATTTTCAAAACAAAGATAAAGGAGGCTCTAGAGAATGGTATGGTTGGCAGTCTGTGTTTAAATTTGAAATGTTAGGCATCACTTCATATATTATAGTCATAATAATTGCTAAAAATTGCTTACTTAAGACTAAATTTTTTCATCATAAGACAGGCTTTGTAGAACAACTGGAAAGGAATAAAAAATAATTCTGCAGCAACAGGGAGTTCTGAAGGAATTCTCTATTTCAGTTAAATAATTATTGAGAGTAAGATCATGAAAGATGGCAGATTTTCTAAGAAAAATCCTGTCCTACTATGTGATTTTAAAGATACTATCATTTTGTTCAAATCTAACTAACCCACATAAAATTGCTATATATATATATATTTGTGCTAAATGTATATTGGCAAATATACAGCAAAAATGCAAATTAATTGATCATATTAATTCCAAGACTTTGCTTGCTTTGTTATTCCTTTGTACGACTGAAAGAAGTTAGAGTTTTTCATTCAGTTACTTTTATCTCTAAGAGAGAGTCTTACATGCCCTCTTACTGTGCTGTGCTGTGCTGTGCTCAGTCGTGTCCAACTTTTTGCAACCCATGGATTGTATCCCACCAGGCTCCTCTGTCCATGGAATTTTCCAGGCAAGAATACTGGAGTGGGTTGNCGACTGAAAGAAGTTAGAGTTTTTCATTCAGTTACTTTTATCTCTAAGAGAGAGTCTTACATGCCCTCTTACTGTGCTGTGCTGTGCTGTGCTCAGTCGTGTCCAACTTTTTGCAACCCATGGACTGTATCCCACCAGGCTCCTCTGTCCATGGAATTTTCCAGGCAAGAATACTGGAGTGGGTTGCCATTTCCTACTCTAGGGGTTCTTCCCAACCCAGGTATCAAACCTTGTCTCCTACATTTGTAGGCATATTCTTGACCACTGAGCCACCTGGGACGCCCACACCCTATCTTAAATCCATTTAAATTGTCCCCTGAAACCACTTTCACTGTTAAGTTCTGGCAAACAGAGGTATCATTGCAACAGTTGTTGTTATTCTGTTGACTCAAAATAAATCATATTTCTTGCCCTTGCTTTTACTAAAATTGGGGCTTCCCTGGTGGCCCAGAAAGTAAAGAATCTGCCAACAAATGTAGGAGACCTGAGTTCAGTCTCTCTGTTGGGAAGGTCCCCTGAAGAATGGAATGGCAACCTACTGTAGTATTCTTGCTTGGAGAATTCCATGGTCAGAGAAGCCTAGGAGGTTACAGTCCATGGAGTCACAGAGTTGAACATGACTGAATGATTAGTACTTTGCTAAAATTAGGCTCTGTTCTGTGTTTTGGTGTCAGCTAACACCCGGGCCCCTCAATTGAGGTTACTCTCAAGAACATAATTTTGCCATATTATCTCATAATTCAACCCCTACTATCATATCCTTTTATATATATGGGCACACTTTTCAGACTGATTTAAATTATTTTCTGTGGAGGATGTTTAGCTACTATGCACTTCAATTGATACAAATGTATACAGTAATGGTGAAGAAGAAATAACAACCAACATAACCTGAATAATTATGAATCCCAGCTCTAGACAAGCTAATTAACCCTGGTGCTTGATTTAACCGTCCTGTGATAATTTTAGTACAACTATAAACTGTCATTATATATAATCCATTCAAATTTCAACTTATTTCACCTCTCTACTAGAAACAAGTTGGAGAAGGCAATGGCAACCCACTCCAGTACTCTTGCCTGGAAAATCCCATGGGAGGAGGAGCCTGGTAAGCTGCAGTCTATGGGGTCGCTAAGAGTCAGACACGACTGAATGACTTCACTTTCACTTTTCACTTTCATGCATTGGAGAAGAAAATGGCAACCCACTCCAATGTTCTTGCCTGGGGAATCCAAGGGATGGGGGAGCCTGGTGGGCTACCATCTGTGGGGTTGCACAGAGTTGGACACGACTGAAGCAACTTAGCAGCAGCAGTAGCAGCAGTAGCAGAAATAAGTATTCAAACAATATATCATTAAAACTGATAGGTGAAAGTTTAAGAACACAGAGAATGAGAGTTGATACATATCATGTATGTAATTTTAAAAAACTAAAAATGAATTCATCTCTGTATCTCTGAGATGTTCACTAACCTAAGCAATCTACTATTTGGACATTGTATATGTTTGAAACCTACAAGAAAAAATTCTTAAGTTAATATCTTACTGTAAATCAACAGAATGAAGAGATACTGTTTATGGATGACAATTTAAATTAATTTTAAGAGTATACAGGTATTATATATATGTATGTACATATGACATATGTAATATCTCAAGTGTGTCTTCAAAAACCAGTTGACAAATTTCAGATGCTTTGGTTCACCTTCTGGCATTTAGGTTACCAATTTATTTCAAGTTAGCGTAGGTTAACAAGAAACAGATTTGGATTTCCAAGATTCGTGTATCCTAGTTCTTCAGTTTGTTCTAGATGGTGGCAACTTTTAATGTTTGCTTTGAGTTATTCCTTCTGTAAATTTTTCCAAAATTTACATTGTTTTAGCTGTTTTCCATGACCTTATCTTCACCTTATAACCTAAATCTGACCCTGATTGCTACTGAAAGACCTGTGTTCCAATAGCTTTGATTATATGGAGCTGCATATTAGTGAATTTTGTATTTGAAAACTACAAAAGACAAAATTTAAAAACTGCCCTGCAAAACTGTATTCTTCTAGAATTCTGGTGGTGATTTAATCTCTAAGTCATGTCAGATTCTTGAGACACCATGGACTGTAGCAAGCCAGCCTCCTCTGTCCATGGGCTTTCCTAAGCAAGCATACTGGATGCTGCCATTTCCTTCTCCAGAGGATATTTCTGACCCAGAGACTGAACCAAGGGATTGACCCTGTGTGTCCTGCCTTGCAGGTAGTCTCTGGCATTGAAGTAGATTCTTTACCACTGAGCCAGCAGGGACTTTTTATTATTTTATTATCTTTTAATTCTAAGATAATAGTAATGCAGTAATCATACAGATAAATTATATGCGAGCAGTTTGAATTCAAGACATTCATTATTTATTTATATAATAATGCATGTTATGCATTTAATTATTATTGTATTTTAAGTTGTCTATACACAACAACTTCAACATTTAATATCATTGCTCATTGTGCTTCCTGACATCACATACTTTTAATGTTAGCAATTTAAAAAATTATATTGATTTATATTATAACTCAATTTTGAAATATAAATTANACACAGCTAGATGTGTATAAGAGACAGATACACAACAACTTCAACATTTAATATCATTGCTCATTGTGCTTCCTGACATCACATACTTTTAATGTTAGCAATTTAAAAAATTATATTGATTTATATTATAACTCAATTTTGAAATATAAATTATTCTGCTATTCAGCATAGTCTTTTTCTTACTAAAAAGTCAATGGTGGTTCTTGCTTGTCTCTTAATTTGTACCTCAACTTCAAAGATTTCAACCTCTTCCATGTCAGAAATATTCTGAGTTAATCCTGGAAACCAGAAGAAAAAAGTGGCTCTAACCCCTTGCCCCAACTTTTAGCAGACCTTCACTAAAGGGCACTGCCTTGAAGAATTATTTTGCCCTGTTGCTGGCATATAAATCCTGCACACTGACGTTACTTTTAAAGTCAGTGATTTGGCCTTTAAAGGACCTCATAAGTAATTTTTTTGTCACAGAGTACAACACTACAAATGTAAGGTATAATCATCAATTTTAAAATGCATTCATCTTGATAGCAATAGATAGTGTTGTACTCTGGTCATACATCATCAGAATTTGCCATTGACTCTCCTCAAAAGCAGACTAACCGTTATCTTTGTGATATCATCAGCACTAAGAAATTTTTTTTAATTTTTGAAGTGAATTTTATTGATATTTTAGAAATTAAAGACTAGAATTATACATATTTTAATGTCTTTTAAAAATGTGACAAGCTTACATTTAAAAGAGAAACGTACTTAAATTTCCCATTATATTGAGCTTGATTCTTGCATTCACATTACTTTTCTTTTTTTTTTTTCATTTTCTTTTTTTTTTTGTATTTATTTATTTTTTTACACAAACTCCCAAACATGAACCCCCCTTCCACCTCCCACCCCGAAGATTTTGAAAGATTCAAAGACTCAAAAGTGCAATATATGTTTTATGGGTAAGAGCTAGATTATTTTATATTTCAAATGCAACAAATAACATGAGATTTCTTAAGTTCAAAATGAGAACACTATCCTGTACCAATTTTCTTTTACATTTATATGAAGTACAATATACAAATAAGCATCTGAATTCAGAACATTTGTTTTTCTTTTATTTATTATATAACGTTCTATATTTTCTTTCTAATTTGAATTTATACTTTGGGCACACAGAATTATCTTCAAACAGAACGAATAAGACCATTTCTATGAAGTAAACTAAAGATAAATGATAAGTGGGTCAGCTTCAAGAACAACCGAATTGTTTCATTAATCACAGACTCAGATTCACTTTGTCATATATTCATAGGCTTTATTATCTTTTTCTCAGGTTAACAAAGATTAGTCAGTTGAATTCATAAGTAGAATTCTCATCCACATCATTGCAAATGCACTGTCAAAGAATATTTACAATTATAGTGTTTAGTAAAGCAATACATATAACCAATGAGGCATCTGTTGTTCTTTTTTAAATTCAATTTTTCATCATTTTTTTTTTGTTTGCTGTCCAGGAGCATTAAATC
The DNA here is from genome assembly GCA_006410675.1 of Oreotragus oreotragus. Lineage (NCBI taxonomy): Eukaryota > Metazoa > Chordata > Mammalia > Artiodactyla > Bovidae > Oreotragus > Oreotragus oreotragus. Next base: position 179,762 of record SJYX01017056.1, read on the forward strand.
AAAAGCCATACTCATTGAGTTATTTTAGCAATTATGAAACATAGATATTAAGATCTAGATTTGGTTATATTTAATATATCCTCAAAATTTTTATTTATGATCTAATTTTAGTCATAACTTGTTTTTGACCTGTTAAGTAAAACATACTCTGATGTTAATGACACACCAATTTATAGATCTCAGAAAATATTACATTTCAAGATGGAATTGCTGGTAGAGCATTAAAAGCTAATTTTAAATTTTGTGTAGACAACACAATAATAGTATGAAAGCTTATTTCTATGCTGACAAAATGACATAATTATTTTAAGTATATGCATTACATAAGAGAAAATTGTCACTAATTTGTCAGTGATGTTGACCTAGATTTAACTTAAATATAGTGACACAAATAAAACTATTTGCCAAAAATTAATAAATGTGTTAGCCAATAAAAAAAGTTCCTAGTGTATTATTCAATAATTCACTCAGTGTTTATGATGAGGATAGTAATCTAATCTACTGCAGTAGAATATAATAATGAAAAAATAAAAATAAAACAAGCCATGACATTAAGGCAAAATAAATAGATATGTTGATATATATTGATTAAAATTGCTTGAGAAAGATGTACTAACCATAATTTCAGGACATATGTTCAGTTTTAGGACATGATTTTGAAATCATTATTTTACATTATTTTCAAATTTTATTTCATTCTTATAATAAATTTATACATATACACATAAATATTCTATTATAGTATGGTACTGTATAGTATGTGGATTGCAGACAGAATATATGAAAGTAAGGACAAACCTAGACAGCATATTAAAAAGGAGAGACATCACTTTGCCAACAAAGGTCCCAGTATTCAAAGGTATGATTTTTCCAGTAGTCATGTATGGGTGTGAGAGTTGGACCATAAAGAAGACTGAGTGTCAAAGAATTGATGCTTTTAAATTGTGGTGCTAGAGACTCTTGAGAGTCCTTTGGACTGCAAAGAGATCAAACAAGTCAATATTAAAGGAAGTCAACCCTGAATAATCATTGGAAGGACTGATGCTGAAGATGAAGCTCCAATACTTTGGCTACTTGATGAAAAGAGCTGACTCATTGGAAAAGACCCTGATGTGGGGAAAGATTGAGGGCAGGAGGATAAGGGGACTGAGGAAGAGATGATTGGATGGCATCATTTATTCAATGGATATGAGTTTGAGCATACTCTGCGTGTTGGTAAAGAACAGGGAAGACTGGTGTGCTGCAGTCCATGGGGTAGCAAAATGTCGGACATGACTGAGTGACTGAACAACAACAAAATACATGAAATATGCACACATATGTTTGCATGTGTCAACATGTGTGCATCTGTTAAAATGTTCAGGTTTAACATAATAAGACTAGGGGTTAATATATGTACAGATGGTGTATTTAGGGAGCAAATAGACAAATATGCATTACATTATGCAGAATTAAAAAAATAATTATTCATATTTTAAATAGTAATTGAAGTGCTTTAGTATATGAATTTCCCTATGCTGGATCTATTATCATTTCAAGCAATATTTTTTTTCCTTTTGTCATTTTAATTTAACTTCAAAGATACACAAATATTTAAGTTTTTCTTAGTATTTAAGCAAGTCAATACTTTACAAATGATAGATAAAACTTGTTAATATGTAACAATTTATATTTCACTATATTATTGTAGGGGTTTCCCAGGTCACTCTAGTGCTAAAGAAAATTTCTGCCAATGCAGATAATATAAGAAATGCAAATTTGATCCCGGGATCAGGAAGATCCCTGGAGGAGGGCATGGCAACACACTTCAGTATTCTTACCCAGAGAATCTCATGGACAGAGGAGCCTGGTGGGCTACAGTCCGTAGGGTCACACAGAGTTGGACACGACTATTGTGACTTAGCACACACATACGATTTTAAGTTTCTTCTTTGTTCTATAAAAATATCCTAAAATTAAGTAAGTCTTTAAAATTAGCAAGCATGGACTCAGGCAACTGAACCAGTACTATAGATTACATTTGCTTCTTTTGTCTTCTCATGTGTAAATAATAAAGAGCATTAGTAAAAGACACAAAAATGAAAATCTTGAGAAAAGATAATAGATCATTCAGTCATTTCATCTATAAACAAAGGTTAATCTGACGCAAAATTATGATAGTCTCATGAGTCAATAATTTTTTGTGTTTATGGAAAACAGAAATATATCCCTTCTTCAATTTTCTTTCTAGATTTTCTCCACCATCTCTGAAGCATCAAATATAGAAAACAAAAATGAACTCTCATTTGTAATTATGCTAAAAATATATGTTGACAGCAATATAGGAAGTTAGTTGAAATGAATAAACTTTAAGGAACATAACTTTAAAAAAGATACATTTTTAGTTTTATACAATTTACCAAGTAATTCCTATCATTTTTATTTTGTGTATTCCAATATGGGACCTCAAATTTATAAATTAGCCCTGATTATGCTAGATATGAAATTTTAAACTCATTCTCCATCCTACACAAGAGATAGATTCCTTGTGAAGAGCAGTTTTGTCATTTTCAGTTTTATATCCTCAGTACCTAAAACTCTGTTCCCTGGAAGGTAGTCAATTACATGTAGTTGAACAGATATAAGAAAATAGCAAGTTCTGACTATTACAGATATTATCAACAGATGTAAAGAGCTGAGAAGACCTGGAACTATATTACACTGTTAATAAATTTATAAACAAGTGGCCACAATTCAATTTTCACTACAGTGTCACGTTAGAGGGCTTCCCAGGTGGTGCTAGTGGTAAGGAATCCACATAACAATGCAGGAGACATAAGAGACATGGATTGGATCCCTACATCAGGAAAATTCCCTGGAGGGGGTCAGCAACATCCTCCCTTGGAGGAAAGCACAGCAACCCACTCCAGTTTTCCTGCCTGGAGAATCACATGGACAGAGGAGCCAGGTGGGCTACAGTCCATAGGGTCACAAAGAGTTGGACATGACTGTAGTGACTTAGCATGCACACATGCCACGTTAGAGTCCCTGAGAAAATCTCCCATTTCTGCTGTCCTCCCCTCACTTTCATGTTATGTATGAAATTTCAGGAATCTTTGAATTTATATTATCTTTAATACAGATTAAGGTCAAAATAACTTATAATAATCATGAGAACAGAAATAATGCAATTCCTATGCTTTAATGGTCAATGTATAGGATGGTAACTGACAAATGCCAATATTTGTTGAACAAATGAGTGAATGAATGAAAGACTTTTTATATTCACTATTTTGTCACATTTTGTAGTGGACTTCCCTGATGGCTCAGGTGGTCAAGAATCTGCCTGAAATGCAGGTGACTGCATGGAATACAGGACACCTGTATTCGAGCCCTAATTCAGATCGCCTGGAGAAGGAAATAGCAACTCACTGTAGTATTATTGCCTGGGTAATTCCATGGACAGAGGAGCCTGGTGGGCTACAGTACATGGGGTCGCAAGAGATGGATACGACTTAGCAACTAAACCAACCAATGAATTAAACTTTGAGGTATGAGAAAACTATGCATTTATTGAAGGTGACAGTTAACACTGATAGGGAAATACAATACAAAGACGTTGAGTACAGGTTACTTTTAAGTATGATAATGCTACTACAAGGATTAAAAGGAAAAAAAAAAAAAGATCGTCATTCAGTAATGACTAAGTACCTGATATAGTTCTTGATATCTTAGAAAAGGAAAAAATAAAAAAAACCTGCTACAACATTATGTAGTAAATGATACTACTTCTATGTTACAGATAAGACATCTCTAACAAAGTCAGGATTTCAATCACTTCCCTGAGACAAAGGACTTTGTTAAAATGCATTTTCAAGTCTACATATTTTAAGTATTATAAATTAGTATTCTTTGAAAAACAATTACTGTTGCTTTCTTCACAGTCATTATAGAATGCCTAGAAAGATTTTCTTGTAGTTTTTTTTTTCTTTTATCTACCAGATGGACCATTACTAAATCAAATCCATCCATCTTATCAGAAAGATTTTATACTGCAACTTTTATTTCATATTCTATTTCAATTTTATTTCTGCTCAAAACTGTTCTGTAGATTTACTTAAGAAGGCTCATCAATTATTCAATCTGTAGAAAAATGATTGTAAGATGTTGATACCAAAAAAGTATACCTACTGTTTGGAGAATTAAATATTATTTTTAAGTAAGCTAGTAGGAAAATCAATTAGTATTTTTAAAATACCTATCATATGCAATAAAAATTGAATTAAAATATTACAACTATTTATAATTAGAGAAGAGCCATTTTAAATTGAGTTTAAAATTAATAAATATTTTCAAGGGCCTCCCTTGTGGATCAGATGGTAAAGAATTTGCCTGCAGTGCAGGAGACCAGCTTCGATCCCTGGGCCAGGAAGAACCCCCAGAGAAAAGAATGCTCCCCACTCCAGTATTCTTACCTGGAGAATTCTATCGATGGAGAAGTCTGAAATTAACCTGTGGCAACAGGTTACAGTCCATGGGGGCACAAAAAGTTGGACACAACTAGGCAACTAACACACACACACACACAAATATTTTCAAAAGAATTCACTAATTGTAATAAAAATTCATTAGTTTATTTTATATTGGTCCAAAGTAATATGAAAAGACATGATTAATTTTATTATTAAATAATATGAGGGAAGAAAACTATAATACATGATGATTTTGAAATAATTCAGTCTAAAATCATCATGAGAGTATAAGAATTTTTTTTAAATAACCTAGTAAGTGGGATAGCTATCTTCACCACTACTGTAACACTATAGCCACAGAATTGGGATTTACTGAAAGATCAGACTGGACTATTATGTGAGGCCATTAATTATGACGGTTCTAGACATAGGATACTTTCAGGGTTATATGATTATAATTGGTTGCATAAAACCTTAAAATCTGTGGTAACATTCAATTCTTTCTTGTTTTATATGTTTTCGTCTTTTTTTTTTTTTTTTTTGTCTTAAATATGTTTATCAGTGTCAGGGGGAATAACTATTTAAATTAAACACCATCTATTTTCTGAACAGAAGAAATGAAGGAAAGCCCTACTGGAAATGATGGAGCATTGAAGTAAATATTAAACATCAGTAAGATTAATGCAAACAGTAATTGATTTAATTTGACCATTCAATATCATTTTAAGTCTCTCACATAATATAAAATCATCAAAAAAATTTAGCCATATGCAGTTGCAAAGGTTAGGTATCCCTATGTTAATTATAATTTTTAGAGCTGAAATTACAAACTTCATTTTATGGTTGTCGCAGAGTAAGAAGAATAAATTTAGAGACATACAAGTCTTCTTTTGAATTGAATAGATAATACTTTAGAAAGAAAGACCAGATTTGAAGACTAGGGAAAGTTGAGTTCAGTTCAGTCACTCAGTCGTGTCCGACTCTTTGCGACCCCATGATTCGCAGCACGCCAGGCCTCCCTATCCATCACCATCTCCCGGAGTTCACTCAGACTCACGTCCATCGAGTCCGTGATGCCATCCAGCCATCTCATCCTCGGTCGTCCCCTTCTCCTCCAGCCCCCAATCCCTCNTTTTTTTTGCTGTCTTAGTTCCATGTGAGATCTTAGTTCCTAGAGATTGAACCTGTGCCCCTTGAATTGAGAATGCACAGTTTCAAGCACCACCAGGGAGTCCTCCCCAAATTTTAATGCATTTACAAACATAAATAAAAATAGGATCACATCATAATACTCTTCTAATTTTTAAAAATTTTGTTTAATATATGAAAGGCACTTTTCCATGTCAGTAAATATAATTATTTTCATTTATTTTTATAACTAAAAGTATTCACAGTATAGTTCAGGAGCTGAAAATTCACAGCCAATAAACTCATATGAATATCAGAGATGCTTTTCTGTAGTCATTTAATTATGCCCTCATGTTTTAAATGACAATGGAACTGCACATTTACCTCTGCTCCCAACCAAAATTTCACTAAAATGATAGTCAAGGAGTTCAGTTCAGTTCAGTTTAGTCGCTCAGTCGTGTCAGACTCTGTGACCCCATGAATCGCAGCACGCCAGGCCTCTCTGTCCATCACCAACTCCCGCAGTTCACTCAGACTCATGTCCACTGAGTCAGTGATGCCATCCAGCCATCTCATCCTCTGTCATTCCCTTCTTCTCCTGCCCCGAACCCCTCCCAGCATCAGAGTCTTTTCCAATGAGTCAACTCTTCGCATGAGGTGGCCAAAGTATTGGAGTTTCAGCTTTAGCATCATTCCTTCCAAAGAAATCCCAGGGCTGATCTCCTTCAGAATGGACTGGTTGGATCTCCTCCCAGTCCAAGGGACTCTCAAGAGTCTTCTCCAACACCACACTTCAAATGCATCAATTCTTTGGTGCTCAGCCTTCTTCACAGTCCAACTCTCACATCCATACATGACTACTGGAGAAACCATAGCCTTGACTAGACGGTCCTTAGTTGGCAAAGTAATGTCTCTGCTTTTGAATACGCTATCTAAATTGGTCATAACTTTTCTTCCAAGGAGTAAGCGTCTTTTAATTTCATGGGTGCAGTCACCATCTGCCGTGATTTTGGAACCCAGAAAAATAAAGTCTGACACTGTTTCCACTGTTTCCCATCTATTTCCCATGAAGTGATGGGACCGGATGCCATGATCTTCATTTTCTGAATGTTGAGCTTTAAGCCAACTTTTTCACTCTCCTCTTTCACTTTCATCAAGAGGCTTTTTAGTTCCTCTTACTTTCTGCCATAAGGGTGGTGTCATCTGCATATCTGAGGTTATTGATATTTCTCCTGACAATCTTGGAGTTAGAAAGGCCTAATCCTTTCACAAAGCAAATAGTAAACAACAACAACAAAAGAGATATTGACAAAATCTTGGAATCTAAAAAACAGACCAAAAACTGGTAAATGACCTAGACTGCTGCTAGGGTATCTTCCCGACCTAGGGATGGAATCCAGGTCTCCTGCATTGCAAGCAGTTAGGTTTACCACTGAGCCACCAGGGAATACCAGCATTTCCCTCCTGGTAAATGTAATGTATTTACTTCCTGGTAAATATACCTCCCTATATATTATATATAATATATATATATATTTACCTCCTGGCCTCCATTTCGTCCAGTTGTCAGCTTTAATTTTTCACTGACTGTGCTGCTGCTGCTGCTAAGTCGCCTCAGTCGTGTCCGACTCTGTGCGACCCCATAGACGGCAGCCCACCAGGCTCCTCCGTCCCTGGGGTTCTCCAGGCAAGAACACTGGAGTGGGTTGCCATTTCCTCCTCCAATGCATGAAAGTGAAAAGTGAAAGTGAAGTCACTCAGTCGTGTCCGACTCTTAGCGACCCCACGGACTGCAGCCCACCAGCCTCCTCTGTCCATGGGATTTCCCAGGCAAGAGTACTGAAGTGGGGTGCCATCACCTAGAGAAAGCTATATTCTTCATAGCATTCTACTTCATGGAACACTAGAGTAGCAGAGGCCACCAGATGCTAACTAAAATCCATGATTTCCTCTTCTTTCTGGACAGATACATAGATTATGTTTCCCAATCTTTCCTGTTGTTAGATAAGGCCATATGACTGAGTTTGGCAAGCAGAATGTGAGGGAAAGTGACACACACCTCTTCTAGGCTTGGTTCATAAAACTCTCCTGTGCACACTCCTCCATACTCTTCTCCTATTCTGACTGGCTGAAATGGAAATGACTCCTAGGGTAACCATCCTGGAGGTAACATGTTTAAGATAAAAAGCCACCATCAACCTGAGTCCCCAAATGACTACATGGAAGAGAGCTATCTTGTTGACCTTTCCACTAGAACTGTTACTTTTAAAACAATAAATTATTACATTTGGACTATTTTATACTTGGGGGTATAAAGCATATATATGTATATTAAAAAGCAGAGACATTACTTTGCCAACAAAGGTCTGCCTAGTCAAAGCTAGAATTTTTGATGAATGAATGAATGAATGTGAGAGTTGGACTATAAAGAAAGCCAAGCACCAAAGAATTGATGCTTTCGAATTGTGGTGTTGGAGAAGACTCTTGAGAGTCCCTTGGACTGCAAGGAGATCAAATCAGTAAATCCTAAAGGAAATCAGTCCTGAATATTCATTGGAAGGACTAATGTTGAAGCTGAAATTCCAATACTTTGGCCACCTGCAAAGAACTGACTCATTGGAAAAGACCCCGATCCTGGGAAAGACTGAAGGCAGTGGAAGAATGGGATGACAGAGGATGAGATGGTTGGATGGCATCACTGACTCGATGGACATGAGTTTGAGTAAGCTCTGGGAGTTGGTGATGGATAGGGAAGCCTGGCATGCTGCAGTCCATGGGGTCGCAAAGAGTCAGATATGACTGAGAGACTGAACTGAACTGATATTTGGGGGTCTAGCTGTAGAAGCAGTTTTCCTACTTAAAAACCCTGGGAAAGCTGACGTATAGAGGTATTAGAAACTACAGTTGGAGGGTACAATTAGAGCTGGAAAGAGATTAATATAAAGCCTGGATGGGACTCTTACTTGACCCAGACAACTGGGAAGAATGCCAATACTTTATTCTTTTTTGTAAGAGTAAATAAAAAGATTTTGGTTGGTTGATAGTTTGGCTAGGCTTAGAACAGATTCCTACAACACCTGAGGACGGGGATGGAGCACCCTACTGCACCAGAAGTGAAGGATACGATCTTACGGATTGAAAGGGTTCACATAGAGCCTTGCATAATGAAAGAGAAAAGATCCACACCAAGATTTCACACAATTAAGAATTTTGGGAATATCATGGATGACAAAGATTCCAAAAGTTTTTAGAGAGAAAAAGAAGATTCAAATACAAAAAGCAGTTTTCCTACTTAAAAACCCTGGGAAAGCTGACGTATAGAGGTATTAGAAACTACAGTTGGAGGGTACAATTAGAGCTGGAAAGAGATTAATATAAAGCCTGGATGGGACTCTTACTTGACCCAGACAACTGGGAAGAATGCCAATACTTTATTCTTTTTTGTAAGAGTAAATAAAAAGATTTTGGTTGGTTGATAGTTTGGCTAGGCTTAGAACAGATTCCTACAACACCTGAGGACGGGGATGGAGCACCCTACTGCACCAGAAGTGAAGGATACGATCTTACGGATTGAAAGGGTTCACATAGAGCCTTGCATAATGAAAGATAAAAGATCCACACCAAGATTTCACACAATTAAGAATTTTGGGAATATCATGGATGACAAAGATTCCAAAAGTTTTTAGAGAGAAAAAGAAGATTCAAATACAAAGAATTAGGAATCAGAATTACATATGACTACTCAATGGTAATAAAGGAAGCTTAAAGACAGTGATGGAAGCAAGGTCCAATGCTGTGCAGAGAAATACTGCACAGGAACCTGGAATCAAGACAAATTGGAAGTGATCAAACAGGAGATGACAAGAGTGAACGTCGACATTTTAGGCATCAGTGAATTAAAATGGACTGGAATGGGTGAATTTAACTCAGATGACCATTATATCTACTACTGCAGGCAGGAATCCCTCAGAAGAAATGGAGTAGCCATCATGGTCAACAAAAGAGTCCAAAATGCAGTACTTGGATGCAGTCTCAAAAATGACAGAATGATCTCTGTTCGTTTCCAAGGCAAACCATTCAATATCACAGTTATCCAAGTCTATGCCCCAACCAGTAATGCTGAAGAAGCTGAAGTTGAACAGTTCTATGAAGACCTACAAGACCTTCTAGAATTGACACCTCAAAAAAGATGTCCTTTTCATTATAGGGGACTGGAATGCAAAAGTAGGAAGTCAAGAAACACCTGGATTAACAGGCAAATTTGGCCTTGGAATACAGAATGAAGCAGGGCAAAGGCTAATAGAGTTCTGCCAACAGAATGCACTGGTCATAGCAAACACGCTCTTCCAAAAACACAAGAGAAGACTCTATACGTGGACATCACCAGATGGTCAACACCGAAATCAGATTGATTATATTCTTTGCAGCCAAAGATGGAGAAGCTCTATACAGTCAACAAAAACAAGACCAGGAGCTGACTGTGGCTCAGATCATGAACTCCTTATTTCCAAATTCAG